>ML780843.1:940445-952180 GCA_009831015.1 Picea engelmannii
ATGTCTATACCAAGAAAGTAGGAATCCATCTCATCATCCTTGTCCTTTATGTTGATGACCTTATCCTTACTGGTAGTGACTCAAAACTTTTAAACCATGTGAAAACTAGCCTTAAGAAGAAATTTGAAATGATAGACTTAGGCGTTTTGCACTATTTCCTTGGCCTCCAAGTTTTTCAAACTAATGAAGGAATTTTTCTTTCCCAATCTAAGTATGCTTGTGACCTTCTTTGTCCCTTTCACATGGACGATTGTAAGCCAACCCCTTCTCCCTTCTAGTCTGGAGTCAAGCTTTCTTCCACCTGTACTTCTCCTGAAGTTGATGCCACCTTGTATCGTCAGTTAGTTGGTAGCCTCTTATACTTGACTCATACCCGTCCTGATCTTTCCTTTGTCGTTGGTCTTGTTGCCTGATATATGAAAACACCCCATGAAATCCATTGGAAAGTAGCTAAAAGGATACTTCGCTATGTTCGTGGTACTGTTCAGTTTGGGATACATTACAGTTCAGGGGGGGACTCCCTTATTGGTTGGTTTCACTGATTCAGATTGGGTTGGCGACCCCGATGATCGGAAGTCTACTGCAGGTCATGTTTTCAACCTTGGTTCAGGACCTATCACTTGGGCCTCTAAGAAACAATAGGCTATTGCACTTTCTTTAGCAGAAGCAGAGTACCGAGCAGCGGTAAATGGAAGTCAGGAAGCCCTGTGGCTTCGACATATCCTTTCAGATTTTGGATTCCAACACCATCATCCGACCATCCTTTTGTGTGACAATCAAAGTGCAATCAAGATCTCCAAAGACCTATTTCAACATCAACATAGAAAACACATCGAGCTACACATGCACTTCATCAGAAAGCTCATTCATGATCAAGTTATTGAAGTGCTCTTTTTCCCTACAGAAGATCAAGTTGCAGACATTTTCACAAAGTCTCTTACATAAGTGAATTTTTCCAAACTTCGATCTATGTTAGGAGTTCAGGAAGTTGTCATTAAGGGGGGATAGGCTCTAATGCCTCCTTCCTTCTCCTATTGTGTCATTATTGTAAATCCTTCAATCCTATCCCAAGTTGTTCTTAAGGGGGGATGCTAGGATATTTAGACACTTAGGAGTTAGTTAAGATCTACTTGGTCTAATATGTCGTCAGGTAAAAGTGTGTTTCTTTAGTATGCATTAGTATGCATTTGTAGTTAGGAAATCCGACGGTCATGATATGTTCCCGACATAGAGTGATATGACAGTTCATACTCTCCTTGATCTTAACGACCATTGATCCATGGCTTAACACCTGATTGGTCCATGATCTCTATTTAAAGAGCATGGAGGGTCATTTGCTGATGATCGATTGTGAGAAACTCTCTTGTAAAATCTCTCTGTAATCCTTTTTCTTTCCATTAATAAACTGCTCCAAGTGGCCGCGTTGGCTAGGGTCGTGGATGTTTCCCCGTAGGGGTTTTACCACGTGAAAACATCAGTGTGTTGATCTTTGATCTGATTATGTGAGTGGTTACTGAAGGTGTTCATCCTCTGTTGGAATACATGTGTCCTCTGTTGGAATACCTGTGTTGTCAAACAATGTCCACTTCCACCTGTGACATGTATGTATTATTGCGCAACAGACCATGATATAGAGGAATTCCCAACACTTTTGGGGAAAATTCAAGAAAAGAGGAATCAAAACAATCATAATGTATAGTGGATATATGAATAAGTGAGGGATGATGGAATAAATATCAACATAGTTACGTGCAAAGGTGATGATATAGGATATGACATAGTACGATACGATCCAACACAACACCAATGGGTGAAGAAGAAAACAGAACCACATAAAGAGTTCCATGTGGGGAAAGAAAAATAAATATTCAAGGAGGCAATACAAGATTTCCTCAAGAAATATGTTGCATCTACATCAACTACGCAACATACTCAGAATGTACCAATGTTGCAAACTATGTTAGAAAAATGAAACACAGAGGTAGAGGGGAAGTTATAACAAAAAATAGTCAATCACCTCCATACAAGAAGGGAATTCAAACTGAATGCCAACATTGGAGATTTCAACATGGGGGACATCATACTAGATTTAGGTTCTGAGGTAAATGTGTTACCCAAGAATACATGGCAGTGTATGGGAGAGCCCACACTAGGATATTCACATATCCAATTAAATCTAGCAAACCAACAAAGAGTTATACCAATTGGAAGGCTTAAGGGTGTGACAGTAGATGTGGATGGAGTGCGCACTAAGGCAGAATTTGAAGTGATAAAAATAATGGATGGCACAACACCTTATCCAACATTGCTTAGTCTGGATTGGGAATTTGATAATCGGACCATAATATACTTGAAGACAAGGAAGATGAAATTTCATCATAATAATAAAGAGTCATTGTGCCATTAGATCCATCATAAAGAGAAAGATTCGTACAACCTACCTGCTTAGACATGGAGGAAATCAACCAGTTATACAAAACCACATCGCGTGAATAATATTATGTCAACCCAACTATAGATGGAGTACTCAGTTGGAGGAGCATCACATCATATTATTTTGATTCAGATAAAGAGTTGGAAAATTGGCAGCAAATATTACATGAAGGATCTACAAGAAGGTGCGCAAGAATAGACCATGCAGTAAGATGGGTGGGTACAGAGATAAGAGAACCCTCGAGTTTTAATGGGGTGAATGACTTAGAATAATTACTAACAAGATATGAAGATGAAGTGTTAGAGAATTAGAGGCTCTTAGCCCTAGACATTTCACTCAAAGAAACACTTTCAGGATCCCTGGGTGCGCACAAAGAAACAATTAAGGAATGGTACCAATGTAAGAGACTATTGTGCATTAGATTCGGCGCAGAGCAGGGAAGAAATGACATGTACATATATGATGGAAATGGGACACCAACAGAACACTTGGAGAAGTGTAGAATAGTATGGAGGATGATGCCACCAGAGGAATGGCCTCATCCCTTCATCCACACATTGGAAAGAATTACAACAAACTTGTATGTAGACCAAGAACTGCACAAAGGCAGTAGAGAATGGAAAACCTTACAACAAAATTTTATTGTTGCTTTCTCATTTGAACATGAGAACCCCAACATGGATTTATCACTCAAAAAAATAAGAGGGTTAATATTTTTTTATGAACTAGAGGTTGAACTCATGACATAGTATCAACAATAGAACAACGAGACAGTCAAAGAACTACTGTCATGCTACCATGTGTAGGAAGAAGCACCAGATGAAGATGACCCACGCAACATTCATATTACAAAAATTAAAGGTGAAAGAGAGGTGGAAGGTCCATCTATAGAATCAAAAGTGTTTGTTGAGCCAATCAAGGTGAAGAAAGTCAACATTGGGACAACTGAGAATCTCAAAATGGCCAGCATTGGAGACTACTAGGATGAACAAACAGTGGAATGAATAATAGATTTATTGCACGAGTAAAATGACCTATTCAAAACAATGTTTATAGAGATGAAAGGCATAGCAGGAGAGCTAAGAGAGATGAAGATAACTCGCAAGCCTGTGGCTAGATCTGTCAGACAAAGACCGTATAGATAAATCCAATATATAAGCAGAAAGTGAAAGAAGAAATTGATAGAATGTTAGAAGTCAGAATCATAGAACCAATGTAGGAATGAATGGATAAGCCATATGGAAGTGAAATAAAAGAAACAAGGGGGGATAAGGATTTGTGTAGACCTAAGGAAACTGAATGATTCTTTCCTACATGACCCTTTTCCCACCCCTTTCATAGATGAGGTATTAGAGAATGTAGGAGGCCATGAAGCAAACTCATTTACAGATGGATTCTTAGGTTACCATCAAATCAAGATAGCCCCAGAAGATAGGTACAAGACCACTTTTTCCACAGAATGAGGATCCTACTAGTACATAGTCATGGATTTTTGGTTGAAGAATGCACCAACTATATTTTCAAGGGTTGTAATAGATGCTTTTAGGGAGCTCATACATCAGTTTTTAGAAGTGTATATGGATGATTGGACCATATATAGAATGTTAAAATACCATGTGTAAGTGTTAAGGATGATGATGGAAAGATGCAGGCAGTGTCAGATATCATTGAATATCAAGAAGTGCATTTTTGGGACACCTTTTGGAATATTGTTGGGACATATAGTCTGTAAACAAGGGTTATTTGTGGATCCTGCTAAGATTAGAGTCATTGTTAATTTACCACCACCAAAATCAGTGTGCCACTTGAGAGAAACATTGGTACAAACAAGATACTACAGGAAATTCATAAAAGGGTACGTGTAAATCATTGTTCCTCTGGAGAAAATGTTAAAGAAAAATACTAAATTTTAGTGGAATGAGGAATATCAACAAGTTTTGGACACCATAAAAAAAAGAATGGTCACAACACCTAATCTAGTATTTCCATATTGGGAAAGGCATTCCATGTGCATTTATATGTATCAGCTATAGCACTTGGAGCAATTCTGGTGCAACCAGGAGCAGAGGATTTGGATCATCCTATAGCATTTTCTAGCAGAAAACTATCAGAATCAGAGAAGAACTACAATACTACAGAAAGAGAAGGATTAGATATGGTTTATGCCCTTTAGAATTTCATAAATTATTGTAAGTTTTAAACCTGTGAAGTAAATAAATGCATATAGATTCTTAAGAAAAATAGAAATTAATCAATGGCTCATATACGTAGTACACAGATATTTACATTGGAAACCCTTAACCAGGAGAAAACTAGTCTTCCTTGGTGCCAAACCTTTCAACTCTTCATTATATTAATTTCACCATTCACCATACAATATATACAATTTTTTAGGTATTCCGTAGCTACCAAAACCCTAATCCCTTAATCCGGGATTAATTTAGAAAACCACTAAAAATAGCAAAAACTGCCCAAAAAACAATTTGGGGCACTACCCTGAATGCTACGTGTAACTAGGGGGGGCATACCTTCCCCCCCTTGGACCCCCCTAGAAAAGGGCCCAAGGCACATGACACAAAGAGAAAATAAAGTTGGGATCATCAGACGTAGTTGTTGAATGTGACACGCCCATAGACACACATGCAAAGAATATAACACATACCCAACATTCTCCCACTTGTTGTTTTCTTTGCATACAGGGGTTCATAGGATTATATAGTCAACAATCCAGGGCATCAATTCCCATTGTTACTCTACACCAGAAGAAATTTTTTATTCTCACAGACTTTGTCAATGAATCTGCAACATTCTTCAAAGTGTCAACCTTTTCCAGCAACACCTTCTTTTATTCAACCATGTCTCTCACAAAATGATACTGAGCATCAATATGCTTTGTCTTTGAATGACAATCTGGGTTATTTTCCAGGAATATTTCACTCTGACTGTCACAATCTAATATCATTGCTTGTTGTACCAACCCAATACCTGAACACAATCTATGTAGCCATACTTCTTCCTTGCTTACATGGGTGGTTGCCATGTATTCAACTTCTGTAGTTGAGAGTGCCACTATAGCCTATCTTTTTCTCATCCAGCTGATTGATCCTCCAAATAGGTTAAACACATATCCGCTTGTAGATCTTTTGCGATCCATATCTCCAGCCCAGTCTGCATCAACAAATCGATGTATGTCCACCACTCTATCCAATCCTGGTATTCCTTGGTAGCACAATCCATAACTGGTAGTGCCACAAAGATACCTGAAGACCCTCTTTACTGTTGTCCAATGCTCCTTCCCTAGTTTTGACATATACCTGCTCAAAACTCCCACTGCATGTGAAATGTCTAGTCTAGTATAAACCATTGCATACATCAAAATTCCAACTTCACTAGCATATAGAGCATGGGACATGTCCTCTTCTTCTTCCTATGTCTTGGGACACTGATATGCATATAAATTTACACATATAGGAATAGGAACCTTGACCGATTTACTTCCATGCATATTAAACCTCTACAATATCGTATCAACATATTTTCTCTAATTCAAACAGAGTTTCCTATTTGCACGATCTCTTTTAATCTCCATTCCTAGAATGAAGTTAGAAGCACCGAGATCCTTCATGTCAAATTTGGAGGATAGTTGTGATTTCACCTCCTTGATAACATCCATGTTATTTCCTACCAACAACATGTCATCAACATACATCACTACATAAATGAAGTGATTACCAACCTGCTTGGAATATACATAGTGATCAGCCCTTCTTCTCACAAATACCAATCCAAGGATGTATGCGTCAAACTTTTGGTACCACATCCTAGGTGATTTATTCAGCCCATATGGTGACTTATTTCGCTTACAAACTAGATATTTCTTTCCCTTCACTATGAATCCTTCTGGTTGCTTCATGTAGATTTCTTCTTCCAGATCCCCATGTAGGAATGTTGTCTTCACATCCATCTGTTCCACTTCAATATCAAAATCAATAGCAATAGATCAAAGAAATCTAATAGACGTTAACTTGGCAACAGGAGAAAAAATCTAACCAAAGTCAATTCCCTCTACTTGGGAATAACCTTTTTCTACTAATCGAGCTTTGCATTTCTCCACTTTTCCTTCTGCATTAAACTTCTTCTTAAACAACCATTTGCTACCAACAGATTTTCTTCCAGCTGGAAACTCAACTATATCCCATGCCTCATTCTTATCCAAGGAATCCATTTCTTCAACCATGGCCTTCTTCCATAGTTTACTATCCTCTAAATTCACTGCTTCCCTGACAGCTATGGGATCATCATCAGTAATAGATAACGAAAATTTGGAAGAGAAATTAGGTGGACTATACCTTTCTAGTTTCCTTCTTTCTCTCACTAATCTCCTCAATACTAGGGTATGAGTTTCTTCTTCTTCTCCTTCATCTTCTTTAAATGATTCAGATTTTTCATCATCCAACTCAAGCTCTATTTTCTCAGGTTCTTCTTTCCTTGGTAGGAATTCCTATTTGGAAACATCTTTTACCTCTCTAAAAGAAACATCCCAACTATAAAACATCTTCTTAGTTTCTGGGTTCCAAAGCTTATACCCTTTAACACCATATTTATAACCAATAAAGATACACTTTTTAGCTTTATTATCCATATTACTCCTACTTTCCTTTAGAACATGTACATAAGCATCAAAACCAAGCACTCTAAGATGTTCAAGAAAGGTTTCCTTGCCAGATCATACCTCATGTGGAGTTTTATCATCCAACATTGATGAGGGTGATCAATTGAGCAGGTAACATGTTGTACCCACTGCCTCTGCCTAGAATTCTTGTCTTAACTTGACACCACTAAGCATGCTCCTTTCTTTTTCCACCAATGTCCTCTTCATCCTTTATGAAAATCCATTCTATTGAGGTGTGTATGGAGTAGTCTTCTGCCTTGCTATACCACACTTCTTAAAGAATTATTCAAATTCATTTCCGCAGAATTCTCCACCATTATCTGTCCTCAATACCTTTATTTTATTTTCTGTCTAATTTTCTACAAGAGCCTTAAACTCTTTAAATTTATCAAATACCTTAGATTTCTTTCTAAGAAAATAAATCCAAGTGTTCCTTGAGAAATCATCTATGAATGAAACATAATACACAGATTTACATAGGGATGGAACAGGAAGAGGTCCAAACACATCAGGGAGAGTTATAATCCTTCCATCTTTTAGAAGCAACTTAACCCTTCCATGTCCCATGATTTTTGTTGTCAAGTCATCTCCTAGGAATACATCACCACCATCTTATTTTTCATATTCACAGAACCACTCCCTGTGAGGAGTCATATGGTATGACGCATCTAATTCGATCAACCATACATCACGGTCTGCATGTGTACCTGTAGATTCCAAGTAAACATCATCTCCTTCTTCAATGGAGGTTTTCTTCTTTGTGGAAGAGGTACTATTAGATCCATTTGGTTTATCAACCTTCTTAGACTTGCAATCTTTCTTGCAATGCCCTGGTTTACCACACTTCTAACATTTCCTCAAATATTTTCTTGGAGACTTAGATCTACTTGTAGATTTAGATCTCCCCCCCAGCTACTTACCAGGATTCCTATCTTGGGTACGACCTCTTACAAATAAAGCATATGTGCTATGACCATCCATGCTTTTTCACCGCATCTCTTCAAATAACAAGGATGTAACTACATCCTCATACTTCAATGTAGATTGAATGGTACTACCAATTGATACAACCAGATTATCCCAAGAGTCTGGAAAAGAACATAACAAAGTAATACACTTATCTTCTTATGAAATTGTAATATTAACAGAGACAAGTCCACTTACCAAAGTATTAAAGGCATTTAGATGTTCTGTCACATAATCTCTATCTTCCATCCAAAAATGATACAACTCCTTTCGAGGAAACAACTTGTTTACCAAGGACTTTGATTGATACAAATTCCCTAACTTATCCCATAGTTCCTTGGCTGTAGATTCTCCCAAGGCATTCAAAAACACTGAATCTTCTAGGCAGAGTCGAATAGTACTCCTTGCTCTTATGTCCAACTTCTCCTAATCTTCCTTCAACATACCAGTAGGTGGTGTACTAGTAGTTTGTGTACTAGTAGGTTATGTACCAATCGTCTGTGTGTCAATAGGTTCATACCTGTAGGTTGTGTACCAGGATCCACAGTGATCCATTGTTATTTGTTTACAAGTAGGTCCTCCATCTTGAGATTCCATAGCTCAAAGTTTTTACTGTTTAACTTCTCTATCTCGATTCTAGAATAGCTCTCCAATCCTCTTTGGTCTGTGATAAACCCAGGTTTATCACAGACCAAAGATAAACTTGATTTATCAAGACCAAGCCAAACCCTCAATAACAAAGGCATCCCTCTAAAGCCAAAAACGATCTTTGATACCACATGTAAGTTTTAAACCTTTGAATTAAAGCAATGCATATATATTCTTAAGTAAAACATAAATTAATCAATGGCTCATACACATAGTACATAGATATTTACGCTGGAAACCCTTAACCAAGATAAAACTAGTCTTCCTTGGTGCTGCAACTTTCAAATATTCATTATATTAATTTCACCATTCACCATACAATATATACAACGTTTTAGGTATTTCGCAGCTGCCAAAACCCTAATCCCTTAATCCAGGATTAATTTAGAAAACCGCTAAAAATAGAAAAATATGCTAAAAATAGAAATAAATGCCCAAAAACAAATTTTGGGGCACTGCCCCGAACGCTGTGCATAACCAGGAGGGGCATACCTGGGGCCCCTTGGCACCCCCCCTAGGAAAGCGCCCGATGCACACGACACAAAGAGCAAAGGAAGTTTGGATCGTCAGACACAGCTATCGAATCTGATGTGCCCACACACACACATGCAAAGAATATAACACATACCCAACAATTATGTACTGGGAAAACAATTAAAGATGTTCATAGATCATTCAACCCAAAAATACCTAGTCAACAAGCCAATGTTGGGGGGTAGGATCTATAGATGGCTACTGTTATTTCAAGAATTTTATTTTTACTTAATAGTCAAACCAGGGAAGTTGAATGCAGGACCAGATCACTTGTCAAGGGTAACCAATGGAGAAGAACCTACCAACTTGGAAGACAACATCCCTGATGCCCAGTTATTTTTATTCCAAGTAGATGATGGTTTTTTTTTTAAATCATTGAATACTTGAGTACAACAACTGCAACACAAGAGTTTAACACTACACAGAAGAAAAATATGGTAGTCAGATCCATATACTATCAATTGATTGCATGACACTTATACAAGGTGGGTGCCAACAACATTTTGAGAAGATGCATACTAGAACATGAAATTCCTAAGATTTTGGTAGAAGATCATGAAGGAATAGTTGGAGGACATTATGTAGGGAAAGATAACGTGTATAAGGTATTGCATGTAGGCCTATGGTGGCCAACAATTCACAGAGATGCTAAGGACTATTTCCAGAGATGTGATGTCTATAAAAGCGTTGGTAAACCTAACAAAATGGATGAGATTCCCCTAAGACCAAAAGTAACCTTGAAAGTATTCGAAAAATGGGCTATAGAATTTGTTGGACCGATTCATCCACCACCAAGAAGATCAGGATCTAGATACATCATCACTGCAAAAAAATACTTGACATGATGTGCAGAGGTTGCACCAGTCAAAGACTGCAACGCAGAGACAACAACATGCTTCCTGTTTGAGTAAGTGATCATTAGATTTGGCTATCCAATAATATTGATGAGTGACCAAGGAACTCACTTTATCAATGGTACTATCAAGACTATGACTGAGGATATTGAAGTCTATCATTAGAAGAGTACAACATACCATCCTCAAGCAAATGGAACAATAGAAGCCTTCAATAAAATATTGGAGAATGCTCTAACACAAATATGCAATGTCAACATGTAATATTGGGATTTGAATATACCAGCAATATTATGGACATATAGGACTACATGCAAACATTTGACAGGAAAGACACCATTCAGGTTGGTGTATGGAAAATAATGGTTCCATTAGAATTTTTGGTACCTAGCTTGTGTGTCGCAACAATTACCAACATGACAGAACGAGGCGCAGTAAAAGAAAGTCTAATTCAGCTCATGGAAATGGAAGAGGACAGGATCCTGGAAGGATTCCACCAAGAAGTATAGAAAACAAGAGATGATTCTTGGCATGATAGGAATATCAAAAGAAAGAGTTTCAAGGAAGGATACCTAGTCTTGCTTTATTTCAGTAAGTGTTTTTAGCATACAGGAAAATTCATAATGCATTGGCTGGGGTCATACAAAGTGAAGAATGTCACCGACGGCAGATGGATACAGTTAAAAGACTTGGGAGGCACATAATTGAATGGACTGATAAATGGGAGTCTACTGAAATTGTACAGGGAAAATCAACCTCCTAGCACTTAAAAGTTTATAGAACAGTAAGAAAATATGTACATAGTGTATTATAGTAGAAGTTAAGATAGAGAAAATGAGAAAAAGAAACAAAAAGGAGAAAAATAAGAAAATACATAAAAAGTAGGAATGGGATAAAAATACAAACAAATCGGTGGATATGGAAGGTTTTGATATAATAGAACTTGTAACAACCTAAAAGTTCTAAACATCACTTTATTAATCGTAACCAAATTAAATCTTAACTGAGACAATTAACATCAACCATCGTCGGTCTTCGGAACTTCTTCCGTCGGGATTCGGGATTTCGGGGGTCGGGAGTTCGCGAGCCCCGTTGCACCATGCACAGGACCTTCCAAGTCCCGAACCCCGATGGTCAACGGGTCAACCTTTTCTTGCGTCGGGGTTTCCCTATCGGGAAATCGGCGGTTGTATTGCCGCATACCTCATGCAACACAAAACCCCGAGTACCGAAACCCCGAGTGCATGCCACCTGTCTCCCACTATGTCTTGGGGATCCACCTTGCCACGTCCTCTTTGGGATTTCGCGGATCGCGAATCCAAAATGCAAGTTCCTTTGGTGTTCAAAACCCCGAAACGCCGAACTCCGATATGCGGGATCTGACGCCGCGTGTCCCTCCGTAGATCGACGGCTCCCGTTACTTCGGGAAATCGCAACTCGGGATTTCGAAGAGGATAAACCTCTTGTTCTGTGAAACGCCGAATGCCGAACCCCGATCTAATGGGATCCTACGCCACGTGTCCCTGTCCTGATCAACGGCCTAGATTTACTCGGGGAATCGCCGATAGCGATTCACTAAGCGAGCGTTTCACAACCCGGGAAACCCCGATGCCTCCAAACCTCGACT
>ML780843.1:961664-975715 GCA_009831015.1 Picea engelmannii
CCTTAACAACTTAGATTTGTCATCAAAACTGAATTCATGGCAGACATAAATAACCCATAAGCATTGATTAAGTAAACTGAAAGAACACTGCCTAATATAATATTGAGTTTTATGACAGCAACTACAGTAGTTTAGAATTCTCATTACATACGGAAATGATAACAGAAGGAAATAAATTCACTTGACCAAGTACCTGGATCTGATGCTAATTTCAGTTGCCTCCTTGCTGCCCTGCTGCCTGGTTGTCTTACTGCCCTGCTACTCAGTCCAGACCTGCCATAAACACAAAATAACTCCCAAAATCTACTGTCCACCCTGCCAACTAGGAAAACGACCTAGCTCCAGGATATCTACGGATATCCTAGCCCCCGAGCCCAAAACCTCCAGCAACACGTGCCTCCCTGATCAATATGATACAACTAGTAAGTCCCGTGTCTCTCTCTGAGCACACACATGCCCCCCACAGTCCAGCTCTCGGCTCCCTGTGAAAAAATGGCAAAAGATCGTTTTTCCTGCGTCCATCCCCCTCCCGAATGGCCCGCACATCCCCCTCATCCCCGCCTTGTTCCTCCCGACCACCTCACGCAGTTACTCCTCCCAACCACCCTCTGTCCCCCGTACTCCGTTTCATTAAAATTTTCCCTATCGTCTCGGGATTTCTGGGCTTCTTGCCCTGCGCACGCCACCCTTGGCAGACTACGCCATCCCTGTTCTTACATTATTTTATTTCTTTTCCTTAATTTCTGTCACAGTTCATTGAATGCATTCTACAGTTTGCTTACCACACAATTAATCATGCTTAATTTCTTTAACCGATTTTTCTCTATAATCTTTAACCATTTATTCAATTAGGGTCGTTACAGAACTCTTATAATTAGCAGTGCACTGCATAAAAACCATTGATTGAAAACACTACGCGTCGTAGAGCAGTTAATGTGTAGAAAGGAGCAGCGCGCAGGAAACACAAAAAAAAGTGAAAAAGTGACATTTGTCAGTGCAGAACAGTTGTCACTTCATCGTCCCACTATAAAGTCCGAAAAGGGGGGGGGGGATGAAGTCATTGTGTTTTTTTCTAAGGATAAGAACAGAGAGCCGAGTTGAAAAGCAGGAGAGTGCGCATTTTTTATAGTAGGTGGAGATTTATAAGTATGCAGTCTGGATTTCATCAGCATCTCACCACCTAGAGTTGGAGCTCCAGGCACGACCGATAGAAACACAAGAACCAACGCTTGGGCGATGCAAAAGGGCACAAAATAAGTGCTAGCAGTAGTGTATGTGGATGAAATCCACACACCCAAATACAAACCAAACACCATGCGGGTGGAGGAGAAACACAACCCAGGGAAGGAGGTTAGGCAACCATAGCACGACGCAGAAAGGACAGAATATGACGTGTCGAGAGGGAAAGGGAAAAAACAGGAATAACAAGCAATGGGTTCAGTGCCATAGGGATGAGAGCTGGACAAAGATTAAGGAACAACGTGTTTACAATTAAAATAGCAACGAGGATTTCGACCGCAAAGTATTTCTAAACCCTATTAATTATAAGATAATGATATATATAATACTAGTAGGTGGGAACCCCTTATAGATTGGAGGATCATATATGGTTCTTATTTTATTTTTTTACTGTTGCTCGACACTGCTTACAGGTTTGAGCATGATTCATGATAAATGTTGGTTCTATTCATGACAAATGGACGATGGATAATGCATGTTTGTTGCTATAGGATCTAATGTCGTGTTAAAATGGCTTATGATATCCGTTGTTACCTTTACATTTACTCCTTAAATTATTACTTGTGCCACCTACAAAAGATACATGTTAGTAACAACAAATAAGAGCAATTGAAAAGAAATAAAGAAATATGAAGAAAATCCACAAGAGAGGAACTATGCTACTATGTTATACGATGTTGCACTATACATTTGGAGTTAAGAGGAACAATATTAATCCAAACTAATGATTTAAATGGCTATGCAATGTATTGAGTCATGTGAAGGAACGTTTGATATGCATTAAGGTATGTTTGGCAATGGTTAATATGGTGGCGCATTTTGGATGTTGGTTTTGATGCATTATTTAATTGAATCAATTAATGAAATGGTTGGTTGGTGCGTACTAAGTGATTGAATGAGTAATGGATAGAAGCAATGTGCATTTACTGCACGTCACTCCATAACCCTCCCACTGGCTGTCACCCTATCTTGTCTATTGTTCAATTGTGTTCTGACATTGTTAAGCTCTGATTTTTAGGCAAGGGGAGAACCGTTCGACCAAGCTCACGTTTTTAAGGATTTTGGTTACAGGTATGTCTTTTTATCCATCCATGAACCCATTGTGGTTATGAAATAGATATTGGCTCAGTGATGTATGGGTCTATTCTTTTCTTTAGATTGGAAACTTTGTAAACTTGTGATATTTCCCCGAGATGGATGTTCTGTGTGGTTTCCATTACAATGATGGTTGAAGTAACATATTCATAGATTTTTCTGAGTATTAGTAGCCATGAAGTCTCTTTGTCGTCCTTATTGGTTTTGGGTGGAGGGTTTCATTCATTCTTGATTTGTTGGTTGTCCCCTCACCATGCCCGGTCATTTTGTTGTTATGGGGTTGTTGGGTTTGAACAACCTTGTGTCACTGCATATCATTTCACCTGGGTATGGTTTTTTTCATGCTACTGATGGTTGCGCAGTGGGTTATATTTCTATTTCTCAGTTCTATTTTATCTCATCATGGTTAATTGGTTGATTGCGAAAATCACAAGGGTTATACCCTGCGTGTTCTGTGTGTTATTACAGGACCAAAATGAAGCCTTTCTCCTCTGTTCACAATCTCTCCTATCTCACCATGTCTGTGAGGTTATTGGTGGTATTCCCTATGTGTTCACCGTATGGTCTTGGAGGTTCTTACCCATTGTTGGGTGTCGACTCTAGTTCCCCTGTGTTGGTCTACAGAGTGAACCCTTGATTACTCAAATATTGAATTTTGATAAGTGGAGCCTATTATATCTCGTCGGGTACATTGTTGATTGTTATGACTTTGTGGTGTATCGTCGACAGTGTTCGATTGTTGGCTCATCTCTGTTGATTATGTTGACAGTGGTTTTGGTTAATGGGTTGATTGGAGAAATGGGATTGAGCATACTGTTGATGTCTCTGTGTATCAGATTGATAGCTCAACGTCATTGATGTTTATATTCAGATTAATTAAACATGTATAGTCACAAAAATGCTCTTTTGTTTTGTTGAATGGTTTGTGTATCCTACAATGTCGTATAATTTGAAAGGGTGATTGTTGTGCGTTTAAATGGAAAGTCAGGATATATTGATGATTGTATTTTGATTTTTCATTGTGTATGGTTGAAGGATATGATGCATTGTTTCAAAGAAGGGCACAAATTCTGTGTTAGTATGGTCTCATTACAAATTAATTGTTAAATGGACTTGAGTAATGGAATTAGTTGTGATTTTTTGTGTCTGTGTTTGATTTGAAGAAATGATTCATGAACAGGGGTTGATGTTTTCATGGAACAGATTGAAACAAGTGACTGTCAGTTGATTTATAAATTGTTTTAAATATTAACTAGGACAATTGGGAAAAAACATAACTCTTATAGGTTGTTGTGGAAGGAATATTGTCTTGTTTTTATGACACTGTGTTAATGATTTCATTTCGAAAAGTGAGCAAGTAATATGAAAAATTGATTGAGTTTTACACAGTGGTTGTTTAATTGAGCACAGTGATTATTTGGTTGGTGTTGGATCTTTTGTGTTTGATATAGAATGTTTATGGATTACTTAATTAATTTTTTGAACAATATTTGTTCTCCTCCCTACCATTATCTCTCTTTTATCTAATCACAATCCCCTCGCCTTCCCATATTCATTTTTCATTCCATGTTCCTAAAATTCAATTACAGTTAAGAGGAATTTTGTATGGTAACAGTTTGAAATCGCAGTTTCTTAGATGGATTACAGTGACATTCTCTTTGGTTTACATTACATTTGATTGTTGTTGTCTGTGATAAGTAACCATGATTCTTTCCCCCTTAATTTTAACATTTTCCTCTCAATACAAGCCCCTCGCATATCCCAGAACCTTTGTTCACCCCCTTCTCATTGACAACGGTTAAACAATTTGTATGGATTGGATTGCATGAGTCTGATATGTTGCTGAGCCAAAATTTATTTCATATTTTAAAAGAGTTTTCATGTATGGTTGTTAAAGGAACTATTTTCTAATCAACTATGCATACAGGGATGGGATATTCAAGCAAAAGGTTGAAAACCGAGGCCCATCATGCCCCTGTCAAAGGGAAATCCACTATTGTCCCTTCCTCACCTTCAAATGATTATGATAAATCGGTGTCCTCTCGCATGTAATGGAGGGACGGTTTCTCTCATATGATCAGCGAGATTAGACCTAAAGGCTCCACACAGCCTAAGGAAAATTTAGAAAGATTAAAAGGTGATAGAAACAACAAGGAAACAATTGCCTCACAATCTGGAAAATATGGATTTTAAGTTTTATTTATTTATTTATTGTTGAGAACAATTGACTTCATATTTTCAGACAACATTCTTTTTGGATATATTGGCAATATATTTTGGAAATAATTGCAAAAATCATTGAGATAAATTGTCAAATATGAATGTGATGATGGGAGTCACAAGGAGGGATGTTGTTAAATTAACTAGCTATGTTATGATTGTTAAAAGCTAAAGGGAGTCACAAGGGGTCCCACCTACTAGTTATTATTTATTTAAAACCCTTATTATGATTTACTACTTTTCCCCCTTAACAGAAAATTGGTTGAGTTATTAGTTAACTTAACTAAGGGAGTAGTTCAACTACTTCAACTAATTCTAATTTTCTTAAAGGCAAAAGGAAAGGGAGGAACAAAAGGAGGAGAGTAGGAGAAGCATACTAAGGTTTGTTTCTTGAGTTTGTGTTGAGATAGTTCAGTTTGCATTCATTCCTTAATTGATCATAAGCCTAATTCTTTTTTATGATAGCAAGGTATTATTGTAGGTAGCAAGATTCAGGGTTGAATTACATCATTCAAACACTTGTTATTCAGAGGTGTTGATCTATCTTTGATAGTTTGTGTCGACTTGTCTGTTTGTGAATTAGTTTTCATGACTGACAAAGGCTATTGTAAAGATTCGAGTGGGAAACAATATGTGGCAAGTTGATCCAACTTTTAGAGTTCAGGTTTTTATTTTCTGTCATAGGTCCTTTTGTATGTTTCATCGGGGAGGTCTAAGTTTGACTTTGGTCCAAAACTTCTTCACAAAATTTTGTAAAGAGAATGAATCTTTGATGAATTGGAATGAAATAAAGGATTTCTTTTTGTCTCATCTGTCTTGATTATCATCTTGGTGTCTTTACTTTTGTCCCTACATTTATTTCAACAACTTTTATATTCAGAAAATCTTATAAATAATGAATTTTCCAGCAAACTTGTATTTATAAAAAGACTAGCCTAAGCACTTGTAATCAATACTTGTGAGTTAGGATATTATTTTTGATGGCTATAAACATAGGGTGACATTCCCATCTATTTTTATTTAGCCAAGAAGAATATGAAAATTCTTAAGTAAGATCATTTCATATCTTTTCCTCAACATTTATTTAGCGACCATACTGGGGAGATCTTTAATATCTCTCTGGTTAATTTTTATACTCGATTATCATTGAATACATATATTTTTCTGATATTGATTCTTTGACTGTTTTATGCTTAATGATTGTGCATGTTGCAAGGAAGCCCAATATTGGGCCCGGTCTTCAAGATCAAACCAACATTGTTTTGAACCTATTTAACACCATTTTAGACACTACCAATACTCGTGTTGAGATTAATCATTCATGGGAAGAAATTAAGCGAGATATTAGTGCCCACGAAAGTTGAGAAGCTAGACATATACAGCCTAGAAATCAACAGTAACCTTCTTGTTCCTTCAGTTTTGGCCTTTCTTTCATTTCCTTAGACTCTCGTGTCTTTAGAAGAAGAAGAGCCTTATCACCCAAAATTAATCCTATTGCTGAAATAGGAAGAAGGAACGCTGTGTTATCTACCCAACAAAGTGCTCTAAGGAGAACTTTGTTTGATCCTTCAAGTTTGTCTTTTTATCGTTCACCTATCATCCACAAGATGACATCTAGTGGTGGCTCTGGTGGCACTAGAAGTGCTTCCTCTTCTTAGTCTTCATCTTCATCAGTGATTGGTAGCTTATATAGCAACCATATCCCTGTCCAATCTACCAAAAATCCCACTAAAGTCATTAAAAAGTATGGTCTTTTTCAGTTTCAAGAAGATGCCACAACCCAACTATGGCATGTGTCCTCTCCTCTTAACCTAGCACCTACTACTCATACACTTCCTAAATTCAAAGAACATCTCCCTAGATTTTCAGGAAATAACATTGTCACTACAAACAAACACCTGGTGGAATTTTCTAATTCTTGTCACAACATAGGAGCCAATGACAATGATACTTTCATGCACTTATTCATCAATTCCTTGGAGGGAAAGGATGTGGCCGATTTCCTTGACCTTCCCCCTAATATTTTGTCTACTTGGGAGGCGTCAATCTATTGGTTCAGATCCACTTATGGGAAATCTAAAATCCCAACTGAGAAGTTACAGGAATACAATAGCATCGCCTATAAGGATGGTTAAACCATCAAGTGCTTCAACTTTTGTTTCACTAAGTTATACAATCAAATCCCTTAACTCATTCAACCTCAAAACCAAGTTGATTTCATGCATTACTACAATGCATTACCTTCCCCCTACCGCCATAGGCTTGAGGAAAAATCCATTGATAATCTCGGTTCCACTCTGCATACTTGTTTAGAGTATGAAGAACAACTTGAAAGAACAAGTCTTCCTCAGAGATAATCGGTTAAACATATAGACATGTCTTCCCTCTTATAGCTAGTACAAGACATGAATAATCGTATGATAGCATTCGAGTGAAAGGGAACTGTCTCCCCTCTCACCCCTGGAGCTTCATCCTCTTATGCACCCCTTAGAAATCCAATTGAAAATAATTTCATCCTAAAGCTATCTTGCCTCAAAGTTGGTGTAACTTCTGCGAGGAACACCACGAGGAAGCCACATGTGAGGTAAGGAAGAGTGAAAAAGATAAGATCTTTGGTAAAATACCATAAACCACTATCGTTGTCCTATATTTTGCAGAGCCAGAAGATGTCATGATCATCAATACTGGGAACAAAGCCTATGCCCCCAAGGGAAAATTTGATCCTCCTCGTAATTCTTCTATCCCAAGCTCATCCTCACCTACTGCTATTGTTCAGGTTCCTAAGGTTCCTGAAAGTCAAGGAACAACTTCCACTCTCCCCGCTTCCAATTACAATATATTGAATTAGTTGGACAATATCAAAGAAAATGAAACCCTTCCAGACATGGTTGCCATCCTTGAACAACATATGCATATGAAACAATTCATGGAAGGAAAATATTTTGTTGTAGCCAATCTTTCTAAAGAGGTAAATGAAGAGGATTTGTCTGTAAATAAAGTAGGTGTACATAAATTTAGATGCCCTATCAAAAATCCCCCTTTTTACATTTCAGTAAAGATTATGGATAAGATTGCCCATTGTTTCCTCATTGATGGTGGTTCAGGCCCAAGTGTGATGTCGAAGATTATTATGGAAGATCTAGGTTTGTATTGTACAAATGAAAACACCAGAAGCATGTTCTCCTATAATAGTCTACAACAAAAAACCATAGGCTAGATTAAAGATGTGACCTTAGTTTTGTGCGCTCACCCTGAAATAAGGACAACCCTTAGTATTCAAGTAATTGATATGCTAGTAAGAAATTACTCAATCATCTTGGGAAGAGATTGTCAATATTTGATGGGAGGATACCTCTCACTCGATGGGAAACACTTATCCATTCCTCGGAATGTTAAAAACATTATAGTCCTTAGAGAGGGATGGATTTCACCTTACATCGAGAGTACCCCACAACCTAATGTAAACTAAATCAAAAAGGACCTAGGGGTGTATTCTATCTTTGCAGAGGAGGGTAACATTCCCATGGAACCAATTGATTTAGATGATGGTATGTGGCACATGCACTTTTATGGTTCATGCTCTAATGAAGGTAACAGAGCTGGCATTATCTTGATTTCTCTTGTAAGAAAAATCCATAACTTTTCTTACAAGTGTTACAAGGGAAAAACTCTCTATGGCCAAGGGTAAACCACAACAGATAGGTATGACTGCATAAATCAACTCAATTCCAACATATTTTATATAGACTAATGTGAAATATAAGAAAGAGGTGTACCTCGATCCAACATTTGATGATGTTCCACCGTTGAGCACTTTGACCCAAATCTTTATACCTGCAAGAAGTTCTTAACAAACAAGTAGAGAAAGTACATAGTGATTATACAAAAGGGGTTAGCAAATTAGATAGCATAATCCATTAATAAGAATTAAAAACATGCCCATGGATAATAATCATATAATTTCAAGATACCAATAGGACGGGAAAGGAGTATTTATATTAATAATTGATCAGCAGAAGTGACAACATTATAGACTTCCATTTCGGCATGGTTCAAAACCAAGAAACCAAGTTCCTTCCAACTGGGTCTCCACCACTTCAATCCTCTACCAAAGGCAATCTCATAGGAAAGAGGCAATGAGGTCCTCTCAACAATAGGGAAAGATCTTGGGTGTTGAACACTTTGTTTAGACTTGAGGGACAGAGGGATGCAGACTCAATATGAAGTAATTTCTCCAGAGTAACTTTGCTCTCAAAGTTGAATGCTTTCTCTTCTTTTCCATAGCTCGAAATTGTGCTCTTATAGCCTTCAGAATGCAACTGAAGGGCCGAGTTAGAACATTTCTAGTATATGGAAGGCCAAGGATCAGACATCTTATGTTGTGACATGGAAACCCGACCTCATTTTGTATTTTCTGGCATAAATATCGATTTACGCGGGTTGTAGTGGATCCGCCAGCATATACGCATCTTGTATAACTGATAAGGAGAGTATATGTGGAAAAAAGTATATTTTTATCTCTGGATTCATCAAAAAGGGATGATAATTCTGCATAAGGAAATGGAAAAAGGCCCTCTGTGCAAGATAGCAATGGTGAGGAAAATCTTGTTATAACAGATGCCCCCTAATGTGTGAGATCAGAGGAGTATCTGCGATGGCTGGAATACATTATAAATAAGCCAGAAGTGGAGTGGTAGAGAACCAGCTGGATGAACACAATTACTCATTACATTATGTACTAGCTTTGCATACATGGCTGCCAAGATTACAATGCAGATCCATGTGGAAAATATACCAAACAAGTGTTCATGGCCATGAATAGGCAAATACAAATGTGCTTACATGCCAAAAGCTATCATAGTCACGAACAAGGCCCAATGAAACCAGTCTCAAAATCAATATGAAGATATTTGTATACCATGAAGTACAATCTGATCTCCCATGATCACTAAAGTCAAAGAGGTGTTGGTCCAATGAAAGGGAAGCAACAAATGAGGAGAGATATGGCCACATAGTGACGTCTTCAAGTATTCTACACTATCCACCAAGGGTACAAGTCTACATCATGTGAATAAAGGAGTTGAATTCGAACATAATGAGACATCGTTTGATTACCGGTCATTGAGGTATAATGTTAACAAACGTGAGAAATCCTACCAATAATGAAAGTAGGTATCAAGGCACCAAGTACATTCCTACAAGTATGAATAAAGGAGTCGGTGTCAAACACTTGATAAATCCATTGATCAAGACACATTGATGTATTCCCATCTGTCCATGGTGAGAGATTCTGCCACTAATGACTGCAAGCCTCAAGGTACTCATAAAACTCTAGGTCTCATATCCATAATAGATGAGATGAAGTCAATGGAAAGAGACCTGCTAAAAGGAGAGCATTAAGGCATCTCTCATCAGTCAACACGAGGAACAAAGCAGTAGCTTCATGATTTGGTGGAGATCAGACGAAGAACATGTTCATGAACCAATGACCCTGTGCATATTTTGCGTGTATCAAATGCAAGCGGTAGACAAAAAAGACCCTATAAATAGCAGCCAATGATGAAAACTGTTGACAAAGGCGAGGAAACCATCAATAAGGATAATGGAATCCAAGACACTGTGTGAATCCCAAAGTGTGAATAGATGTCTTGTTGTCGAACATAAGGGAAACCACCCAGTCAATGACCAATGATGAAATATCGATTGTTGGGTTCAAGGTGACCTATCGATGATGCAAGTAGGGCTAGGGTGCATGATGAGACCATAGTATCATGTGATTCTAAGACAAACTGAGGGTATGGTCGACATGCAAAGTCAATATTTCTAAGGAGTGGTCAACGCAGGTTGTGAGACTTCCTTTGAACAAGAGCATGAGACATATGGTGGACTTTAGTAGCATAGACTCAATGATGTGACAATTAGATGCAGGAGGCATCAATATCATTCTCTATAGAGACTGGAAGAGTAACCAGTCGGTAGAGAAAACTCTATAGTGAGATCAGCTTCCTAAGGCCATGCTAAACCAAAAATTATGATGACACAAGGACTCAATAAATTTGTGCTTTGTTCAAATGCGATTCGACTACTGCCAATTACAATATGGTACTCCCTTCCTGCCCATCTTTTTTTTTTTTTCATAACAAATGAATGCTACGATACAGAGGAGGGAACGAGTGTCACAAGTAAGAAAAACTAGTTCCAGCAGTGGAACGTTGTTGTGGGTGGAAAATCCCTCCTACGAACTAAGGGTTTTATCATGCATGCATAAATGACCTAAAGATTCTTACTTTTTACCATCGTCCCATGACTAGACCCCCATTACTCATATGTAAATAGAAGGCTCAAGAGATTAAGTTGATGTACCTTATTCTTCGTGTTTGATGTCGATCCCTTGTCGTGCTTGGTCATTCTTTGACTGCAACCCTCCTCCCAATGCTGACCTGCATTCACTAAAGACAAACAAATAAATCCACATGCATTTGATCTATGAACTAATGGGTCAGATATTTAATCAATCATACAATCAATATTCCAATAATGACAATCTCATATGGCAGGACAGGAAAAGCAATTATTTTATTAACTTCACAATGATACATTACAATGATAAAGTCGGCTACTGCTCCTCGATCCTGGTCGTGGGCTCTTCTTCTACTGTCTTCCAACTACTTTTCTCTATACTTCTCTTTACACAAGGATGGATAAAGGTTGGGACAAAGGGAATGCTCAATCAGGTATAGTTTCTTTACTATGATTCTCCCCCTTTCAAATAGGACCCCTAACCCTTCTTTTATAGGCTAGAAGAAGCTAGGTATTTGGTCAAGTGACTGGCCATGCATGGACGAAAGATTTAGTTAACTTACCCAAAACTGTGTGTTATATCAACAACTTTCCTTTTTTTGTGCTTTTGTAGGTACACACGGGTTGTCTTGGGTTAGCTAGCGTGTACATGCGTGAAGTAATGGAGCAGGGCACATGGGTATTTATAAAAGGGGTTTTTAAGAAGAGTTGTT
Source organism: Picea engelmannii (assembly GCA_009831015.1). NCBI lineage: Eukaryota > Viridiplantae > Streptophyta > Pinopsida > Pinales > Pinaceae > Picea > Picea engelmannii. The sequence goes on from ML780843.1 coordinate 973,232, forward strand.
CACTAGTGTTTTGGCAAAGAAGGAATCTGAGATGGCCTGATGGAAGGTAATCATGTCTGGTGAAAATTAGGGTTATAACATATGCCCCCTAATGTGTGAGGTCAAAAGAGCATCTAATGGCCGAAATACATTAACAATCTTCACTGATGCGTTGAACAAGTGAGCCCAGGGACCAGAAATCAGGAGGTGTCATCTACAAAATAATAATTGTCTCACCGAGGCGGGCATACCCATGCTCGGGATAAAATAAAATCATGGCTACCAATCAAATACACTGTAGATCCATGTCATATAAATATATAAAGTGTAGCCATGAGAAATACACAATGGAGCTACATCTCAAAATCAAAAAGATATACACATAGAGTATCCATCTTCTAGAAGATGATAAGGCCTGATGGCTGGAGATGAGGTCTTTAGAGCTCGAGCAACAAATTCAAAATATTCAAAACTTGGGTAGGAGTGTAATATGAGTGTATGACTTCACTACCCAGAGGTCTTCGACAACTTTTCGGTCATGGAATAGAGAATCTTGATTATCATACTGAAGGCTTCATTAATTTCGAACAAAGACTTGATTAGACTTTCGGGATGGTTGGGCATGAGGGCAAGAGTCAAACTGCAAAGGGGCCGACTCAGGCTCGGAAAAAAATTCCCTTCGAAAATACAACGACAAATGATGAGACTCAAGAAGCATGGAATTGACATAAGTTTACGAGGCAAGAGGCAACGCAAACTCTCTATATGTTTGGAAGAATAACCAAATGGAGGAGGACACAGCTCTGTGTAGCGAGAACAACTTCCTAAGGTCATATTAAATCCCAGAGTTTATCGAACAAATGGACAGATGTGCTTTATCCAAGGGCGACTCATTATGATGCCAATACAAAGAAAATACTTTTCCCTTCCTCTTTTTGGGGTATATTTGTTTTTTTTTGTCTTTTTCAATAATTTTGGAAAAAGAATAAAAGAATGTTACGTTACCAAGGAGGAATGAGTGTTGCAAACATACAAGTTTGAGGCCCAGGCACAAGACTGATGTTCAAAGTTGGACACTCAAGAAAAATCCTCCAGGGGCCAAAGGTGTCAAGACGCAGAGGCAAAGTGATACAAGGCTTGCATATAAGGCATGCTTCAGATGGTTCAGTTGAGAGCAACATGAAGCCAACATTAGGGGAAAGATGCGGGTATGAAAATGTGATTAATAAGACACACAATGGTAACATACTTCGATGTAAGTTTAATGAGCCGAGAGAAGGTAAGATCGATGATTTTTCATATTTAGAGAGTCTGAAAAATATAAAAGGAGACTCCACTGGGGTACCTTTTTCGAAGTTAGTCTAGTCGGTCTGAAAAAGTTGTAAATTAGCACCGAAAAGACGTCTATTCAAAACCATTTTAACGAGTGTGATAAAGACAAGATCACTCGGCCATTTTTTCATTTTTAAGGAGTCTAAAAAAATCCTAACTATGGACTCCGTCAGGAATGTTCTTTTGGACCATTTTAACGAGAGTGAAAGAATAAGGTCACTCAACGATCTTTTCAATTTTAGGGATTCTGAAAATAGATTAACTATGGACTCCGTGGGGGTTCCTTTTTCGTACATTTAGTCCCTCAGGCCCGAAAAAGGGTTAAAATGATACCTGGGGGTACTCTTCTAGAGAACTGAAGTTCCTTAGAGTATACCTTTGTTCGTACAGTTGACCGTCTAGACCGAAAAAGGGGTAAACTACCGTCGGATAGATGTGACTTCAAATTTCAGTTTAACGAACGTGAAAGGCCACAAGATCACTCGACAATCTTTCCATGTTTAGAAGGTCTGAAAAGGGTTTAAAAGAAGATCCATTATGTTTCTTGGGAGTCATGAGGGTGAGGTCAAGAGTGAAAAGGAATCATGGAAATGAGGCTCAAACTCGTAATCAGGAAAAACTATGGAGGACTCTGTTGGTTGTGGAGCCTGATTATCTTCCTGATTCAAAGGTCCTTCCTTTCAGCCATGTTTATACCCCATGAAGTATTTACACCCCAGAAGTATGTACACTCTTCCACGTGGGGGAGTGCAGAGGGGGGGTACCCCCTCTGTGGGGTCCGGGGGGGCTATCCCTCTGGCTGGGGGGGTCTGGGGGCAAGCGGGCCCCCAGCGAGGGTTCGGGGGTGAAGCCCCCGAAGCAAAAATTGCCATGTAAAAGTATATTGTAATTTCATTGTAAATCTGGACCATTCATTATAAGGTCGCAGATCTAATGGTAGAGATTATGTTAGGGTTTTTTGCCCTAGAAGGCAACCCTCTTTTATGAGGGAAATGTATTGCAGCTATGGATGATGGTGAATATTGTATTTTGAGAGAGGAGACTGTGAGAGAAAGAAGAGGAAGTTACAACGGGTTTTTCTATAGGTTGTATCCCTTCATTTGCTGGATAATAATAAAGGAAGGACCTGGCAATTTCTCTGGTGGACGTAGCCCACACTGGGTGAACCACGTA
>ML780843.1:979377-997044 GCA_009831015.1 Picea engelmannii
AGACCAGATATTGCACATGCAGTGGGAGTTGTGAGTAGGTATATGAACAATCCAGGTAAAGAACATTGGGAGGCAGTAAAGTGGATTCTCAGGTATTTGAGAGGTACTACTACACATGCATTATGTTTTGGAGGTTTAGACACCCTTCTACAGGGATATGTTGATTTAGATATGGCAGGTGATAAAGACAACAGGAGGAGCACCACAGGGTATGTTTTTACTATAGGTGGAACAACAGTAAGTTGGATTTCGAAACTGAAAAAGGTTGTTGCACTTTCAACAACAGAGGCGGAGTATGTTGCTGCTACAAAGGCTAGTAAAGAAATGATTTGGTTACAAAGGTTTATGGAGGAATTGGGAAAGAAGCAGGAGAACAACCGGTTGTACTGTGATAGTCAGAGTCCCATTCACCTTGCAAAGAACTCAGCCTTCCATTCAAATACTAATAATATACATTTGAGGTACCACTTCATACGATCCACCTTGGAAGATGGATAATTGAAGTTGGAAAAGATACACACTAGCTAGAATCCTGCAAACAAGTTAACAAAGGGAGTAACCAGGGAGAAACTGAGTTCCTGCTCAGTTTCAGTTGGTCTTCAAGAATGAAGATGAAAATGAGAAATTTTCCAGGTCCAAGAAGGTTCAGAGTCCATCATATACAACAGCAGTGGATTTGTTGAGATCAGTCTCCGAGTGGAAGATTGTTGGTTGTGGAGCATGATTATCTTCCTGATTCAGAGGTCCTTGCTTTCAGCCATGTTTATACCCCATGAAGTATTTACACCCTAGAAGCATGTACACTCTTCCACGCGGGGGAGTGCAAAGGGGGGGTACCCCCTCTGCGAGGTCCGGGGGGGCTATCCCCCCGGCTGGGGGAAAGTGTACCCCCAGTGGGGGTTCGGGGGCGAAGCCCCCGAAGAAAAAATTGCCTTGTAAAAGTATATTGTAATTTCATTGTAAATCTGGACCGTTCATTATAAAGTCGCAGATCTAACGGTAGAGATAATGTTAGGGTTTTTGGCCCTAGAAGGCAACCCTCTTTTATGAGGGAAATGTATTGCAGCTATGGATGATGGTGAATATTGTATTCTGAGAGAGGAGACTGTGAGAGAAAGAAGAGGAAGTTACATTGGGTTTTGTTGTAGGTTGTATCCCTTCATTTGTTGGATAATAATAAAGGAAGGACCTGACAGTTTCTCTGGTGGACGTAGCCCACACTGGGTGAACCACGTAAATCTGTGTCTCTCTTGTATTGTGTGTCTTATGTGTTTTGTTTATGCATTTGTTTTATTTTATTGCTCCGCGGTCCTATTTTTCTAACAGACTCCCGAGCCTATAGCCGTTAGTGACAGCATGGACACCGTCATGCGACCATGATCTACCTAGGGCATCCATGTTATGGTAGGCTCTACCACCAAATTATGACACTTCCAAAGAAGTAATGAGGGTTCTGTGTCACAACTCGGTGGGATCGATCCTATGGCAAAGCAGAGAAGACAACGAGATGTAGAAAGTGGGGGTGGAATCCTGACTTAAATGCAACGAGCTGGGAAAATATGACTTTTTACCAAAGGACCATCCAAACGCCCAAATCTCAAAAATTTTCCAAATACCCAAAGGATAACCTCCCTTGATCATCCAAAGAAAACTCCTGAACCATATTAAATGATTTTCATTTTAGAAAAAATGACAAAGGGTCCAAAAATTGACAAAAAAGGGCCAAAAAACTCTATAAATAGAAGCTGGCAGCTCATTATCACCATTGTTAATTCAGAAATTGACTAAAAGCCAAAACTGTCCCTTTGTGAAAAGAATTGATTCTGGGAGCTTAAGTGGATGAAACAACCATCTTCTTGGACCAAGTAAGTATAAACTCTCTCCTCTTACAATTTAGACCTTTTTTTATGCTTTTAGTTTCAATTTTTGGGGGGGCGTCGACCCTCAAAAGGTCGGCCCTAGGTCCACGCGGGCTTTCTTATGACAGACCGTGTGTACACTCAGGTAGAGGAAAAATTGCATGCGTGTACATGTGACTGTCATCATTACAACCCGCGTGGACCCTTTATTTAGTGGAAAAAAAAATTAAAAAGCAAGGGTTAATCCTCTTGAACTTGGTTTTTGTAGGATGTATGTTCACTGGAGGGAAAGAGAGCATGAGGAGATTAGTGAATTGGTTGGGGAAGACCCCAATGTTGTTGCTTCCTTAATGCAATGTGGGTTGCTCAAGTTTTTCCTATGTCCTTTTATGTGAGCACAACCTAGGCTACTGAATGCCTTGGTTGATTATTGGCATCCCGACGCAGAGGCCTTTATGTTAGAGGGGCAGTCACTGGTGCCTACTACAAAGGACATATATTTTTTGACTGGCCTCTCCGGGAAAGGGGAACCAGTCAATTTCCAGACTTTTCCTTCAGGGCCTCATAACATATCGGAATTAATAGGAATTTATTGTGAGGCTGGTATAGACCGATCGAGCTCTCAGTGACAATAAGAAATATCATCTATTTATCATTGCAGGTGATTTTGTTGCTTATTGGGTGGATGACTAGTTTTGTATCTCTACATCAGATGTCTCATGCATAGATGAACTGTGCAGTCCAGTTCTTAAATTTATAGATATTTGACTGGAGCACTACACTGTTGGATTGTATGAAGAGGCAGCTGACAGATTTTCGGTTGAGGACGCAGAGGAACTTCGGGTTCGGGATGATTCTACGCTCTTTTTTCATTAAAAGAGTTCCTAGTTTCAGTCCTCAAGTGGTGGTACGAGGACATCAGACCTCTCTTCCTACAGTTTGCAGTGGGCAATGTTGTTGCCATGACAGGGTGGTGGAAGGACCAATGAGTCCTTTGATGATGACTTCTTTTCTTGGTTGTCGCAACAGATCCCAATCCTAGAGGATTACCCTTATGCTGGGATTGATTTATTGAGAGATCATGAGATACCGATACCTCCTGGTGAGGAGCGAGGAGAGATGGCTAAGTTTGCATCATTTTTTTTTGTGAAATGTATGTAATTTTTATGTTGTTTTTGATATATATCATTTTTTTTATACCAGAGTATTTGATAGATATGTGTTTATTATGTGCAGATGTGGGACCAGTGTGACCTGTGGATTATGCAAGGAAAAGGTGTCGTCCTCGGCCAGGGGCCGCACCTGCCACCGTGGGGAGACCAACAACAATAGGAGAGCTTCCAGCCGGTGAGGCTGAGAGGGTTTTGAGACGATTTGAGTGAAACTTTACCTCGCTCACTCGCATAGTCCCTATGGCAGAGATTAAGGATATGCCACCATCTATGCAGCCTCATGTAGTGGGGGCACCACAGACGTGGGCTCGACTGTTTTGATGTTTGGAAAACGTTGTTGATCATTACAACAGGGCCCACGGGCCTTGACCTTAGTTAGTCTAGAATTTTCACGTGCCGAGAGCACTACTTGTATATATGTTTTGAGGGCATAAGCCCCATGACTCATTACTGATCATATGTTTGAGGCGCTTGCGTCCACCTATGTACTTTGATGATTATGATATTATATATGATTTTTTATGTCTTTTTGTGTCTTATGGATCATATTTTCCTTTAAAAATGTATTTTACATGTTTATGTGTATGTATTTTATATGTGTGCAAGATGCTAGTCTAAAATTTGATTAGCTAGAGTATCTGTAACTTGATTTAATCTTCTAGGAACATGAAAATATGTAATATAATCAAATCTTTGTTCTAAGAGACGTACCCTAAGGAATCGTCGGTGTAAAGTCAGATCATGAACATGGTAGACTCTATTTAACTGAGACACAACTAGCTAAGCGTCTAAATATACCCAGAGATGCGAGATACCAAATGACAGGGCGTCACGAAGCAACTCAATAATTGCACTATACTCGGCAACATTGTTTGTGGTGTCACCTAAGCATATACCTCTGGAAGATAATAACTAGCCTCGAGGTGTAATAATTACCCAAGCTACGAAGGAAAGTCTCCGAGTGTGTCGGCTAGCACCATCTGCGTACCCAATGAACACCTATGATTCACTTGACATCTGCCACAGTGACAAAAGATAACATCAAAAATGACACGTCCATAATACTAAAAGAAAATAGAAAGTAATAGTATAAAGACTATACATATGTTACAAAAAGTTACCCAAAGTGACCTACCTATGACTAATACTTCTTGAGGTAGAGCCCATTTCTAGGCTCCGCCAAAGCATTTCCCTCAAAGTCAACCAGACGATAAGAACCCTTTTTTAGAACTTCTTTTATGATGAAGGGTCTGAACCACATGGGCTTGAATTTTCCTACCCAAGGGGGTCCTTATCTTGATCATAGACTAGGACGAGGTCACCTTCAGATAAAACCCGAGGACGAATGAACCGATCATACTGACACTTGAATTTATGTTTGTGAGCCTCATTGGCCAGGGCCGCATCACGACGCTGCTCATTGAGCCACTCAAGGTATAATAATCGTTCTTCAAGTGGAGAAGTGTCTGGCAATAACTGTACTACCAATTTTAGGGATGGGATCTGACATTCTATAGGCAAGACTGCTTCCAGCCCGTAAACAAGTTGAAAAGGTGAGAAATTGGTTGCATTCTTAACAGACATTCGGTAAGCCCGTAATGTCGAGTATAACATAAAATGCCAATTTGACTTGGTTGAGTCGATCGTTCACCGTAGGATGGTCTTAAGAGATTTATTTACAGCTTCGACTTGTCCATTTTCTTGGGGGTAGTAGGGTGGCGAATGTTCTTTCCACGACCCAAGCTTTGATGTTAACTCGTTCATCATCTGGTTCTAAAAGTGACTGCCATGGTCAGTGACAATATCTCTTGGGACGCCGAACCTTGCTATTATCTGGTTGAATAAAAAGAGAGTTGCAGTCTCCCCATCATATTTAAATGTTGGCATAGCTTCAACCCACTTCGTGAAGTAGTCTACGGATACAATGATATAACGGTGCCCCCTTAATGAAGGAGGGTTTCATGTAGTGTAATCAATCCCCCACTTGGTGAAGGGACCAACTATGATGATACGAAACATGGGAGCAGGATGTGCCCTCATCTTCCAAGAAAATATCTGATACGGGTGGCACTTCTTGACCAATTCAATACAATCTTTGATTAGTGTCATCCAAAAGTAACCTACTCATAAAATCTTTTGGGTTGTTTCCAACCCAGACAAATGACCGCCACATGCTCCGGTATGGAAATAGTTAAGCATGATAATTGCTTCTTTGTGAGTGAGGCATCGACGCAGGATGCAGTCTACACCTCTCCGATACAACGTATCATCGAGTATAATATAATTCTTAGCCTGATGGCGTATACGATGATGCTCATCATGAGAAGCAAAGGTGGGGCACTTAAAAGTCTAGAGATAGATAAGTATATCTCCATACTAGGGATACGAAGATGCAATCAAAAACATATCTCCTCTGATAGGCGACTCTTCGGGCATAACATCACCTGACTCAACCGGAAGTTCTGAAATAAGTTCTGTGAAGACAAGTGACTTTTTGGATTTCCCTGAAACAAAATCTAAGTCGAATTCCTGGAGGACGACTATCCATCTATTGATATTTCCTCATATTACCTGTTGTGTCAACACGTATTGAAACAGATTCACAACGGAAATGACGGTGGTCTTGCGAAACATAACATAATGACGGAACCGTTGAACAGCATGGACTGCTGCCAATTCAATTTTTTTGATATGAGAATAATTGAGTTATGGTCTGACTAGACCTTGGCTCAGGTAATAGATCACATATTATGAGAACAAATCATCTTCCTAAACTACGACCATGCCGATGGTTGACTCTGCTGAAACCAGGTATAATAAGAAATCTTTGTTATAGTTAGGTTGCCGAAGTAGAGGGGCAGTTGTGTAGGCATGTTTCAACTCTTCGAAAGAGCATTGAGCGGAATCATCCCAATAAAAAGGAATGTATTTATTCAGTAAGTGCATAAATCCCTTTGTGATCTCGGCATAGTTGGCAATGAAACGCCTTAAAAAATTCACCTTTCCCTGTAGACTCTGAAGTTGAAGGATTGTGCATGGGGGAGGAAACTGAATTATTTCCTCAACCTTTAGAGGATCAACCATGATCCCTATTGTTGACACTATGAAACCTAACAAACTTCCTAATGTTACGCAAAAGTTGCACTTGTTTGGATTCAAGCGAATCCGGAAGTAGTGACATCGCTCAAAGATAAGTCGGAGGTGTGTGGGATGATCCATTCTCTTGCGAGATCGAGATGCTAAATCATCTAAATAGGCCTCGACTATATGCTTGAGATCATGGAAAAAAGAAGACATGGACCGCTGAAAGGTTGCTCCAGCATTTTTGAGAGCAAAGGGAATCTTATGATACGTGAATGTACCCCATGGAAAAATGAATGTCGTTTTGTGCTGGTCTTCGGGTTTGATTTGTATTTGATTATATCCCAAAAAAACATCTATGAAAGGGAAGGCCTTGCAACCTTCACATTCATCAATTATTTGGTCGATGAATGGTGTGAGAAAATTATCTTTTGGACAGGCCTTGTTCAAATCATGAAAGTCCGTACATACACGAATCGTGCCATGTTTCTTATTGACCAACACAGGATTTGACACCCATTGGGTCAAATGGATAGGATAGATAAAACCGGCTTTTAGAAGTTTCTCAACTTCAACCTTAATGGATGTTGTTTTCCTGGGATTAACTGGACGAAGCTTCTACTGAACAGGCTTGGCATCTGGATAAGTTGTGATTTCATGTTCGACTATTTTTGGATCGATGCCTGTCATTTCCTTGTAAGAACAGGCAAAAACATCACGAAATTCTTTAAATAGATCTGTGTAGATTTGAATCTCTCTGGGGGAGCAGTCAGCTCTGACGAAAACATTCTCCACTACGCCAGGAGTTCTGAAGATATTGATCGGTATGGTTTCAAGGATAGTTTCCATATTACCCTCGACATAAACCTCATGTGTAGCTAAGGGATTAATAGGACAAGATCTATCTCCAGTCATAGTCAAGGTGAATACTCTAGCTTCCATTCTACTTAACTATGGGAGGAAGTATGATCTGTGATGGAGATCATCCCAGGGTTTGTCCGGACTAGTCATTGCTTCAATTACTTCTTCGTCGGAGGGCAAGACTAAGTCTAATGAATCGGTGTCAGTGAGAGAACCTTGAGCCCAAATAGTCTCTAGAATCGGATCTAACTCTTGTATAGGAGTTGTATCTGTGTCGGCCGAAGATTTCTGGACTAAAGAGTATGCTACTTTAGTTGTGGACAAGGGCATGGACATTCTAGGGTTCCCTGTCCCTTCCATCATGGCCGATAGGGAAGGAAGTATCCACGGATTGTTGAAGTAATTCATGCAAAACAACGAAACTTGGAAAATATCAACCTTATGGTGGTCGGATATGAACTTGGAATTGCCTTGAGAGGGTGGATAATCGAAGGTACCCATCAAAGATGGGAAAACACCAACCCCTACATTGACTACACCTGGTTGGGGATTATCAATCATCAGGACCGTGGATACCCCCAATGAAGGGTCAGGTCTGGATAAACACAATTGATCAATGGTCATAATCTGGTCCTCATGTGGAAACAACAAGACCCAGAAAACTGTAGAAACCACTGCTTGCATGGCGTAAGTCCAACTCCTTCCTAACAAGAGATTGTAGTCGAGGGACACGTCGACTAATTCTACCTCGATGCACATGGTCTTCCCTCCTAACTGCAAGGGGAAAGAGGGAATGATACCATGTGGTCAGAAGAAATGACCGTCGAAAGTAGTGAGAAGAGTAGGTGACGGAGAAAAAATGGGCTGGCGAATGGCCTTCCAACATGGAAACAACATAACACATGTTGAGGCACCCTCATCAAACACCATGCAGAAAATATTCCGAGTAACAGTTTTCGTGGGGTGAGCCACTACTATCTAAAATGCTACGTGGTAAGGCAGACGAGGTTTTAAGTTGGTTGTATCCAGCATGATTGTACCTGGATTACAAGTCTCGGTAGATCCTAAAGCAACTAACAAAGATTTCCTCTGGGAAGGGAAGCTTTGGAGGACCTCCAAAGAGGACATCGCACAAGGGGTTTGAGACAAATCCTCCACCATAGAATATTTCTGGGCGGCCCTTGCATTTGGGTTGTGAGAAGCTTATTTGAACACGCCTTTTGGGATGCGTGTCATTGTTTCACCCAAAGTCTTCTCGATCTGGAGAGGAAGAGATGGGAGTTCGTCTTCTTTGCCCTTCTCAGAAGTGCTTGGTTTACTGTAGGCATGTGCTCTAGTCGATATAAAAGCATCAAACCTTCATCATATACACATTCGCGGATGCAGGATTTTTCGAAGATAGAGAGGGTCCTTGACTACCCCCTTCCATGCTTGTAGAGGCTTGGGTTAGGTTTTTCCCATGTTGAAATGGATTGGTTAACATGGTAGGCTGTTATTGTGTCACAAACTTTTGGGCCTCTAGAAGCCAAGGACATTGGTGGGTTGGGTGGTCTTCCACGCACAGGTTGCATGGATACCTCACCTTCTATTTTTCACTGTTTCCCCCGCCAACATTATTAGTGGGTTTCTTATCCCCCTTACCCTTATTTCATTGTTTTTTCTTTCCTTTAGGCTGTTGGGTGGCCTTTGGATTTGTCAATTACACTATGTGTACATACGACGTTTGGGTAAGGGGGGGCAGCCAAAACAGTAGTTTGGATGGCCGCTGTGTGTTGTATAGACAATTGCTACAATTGCTTCGTCAGTTGCTCAGCAGGCTTTGTTTGTGTTGAACCAACAATACCATCAGCATGTGGTCCAACTCTCTTTCTGGTTTTATCAAGTATTGAGCATGGCGCATTTGGAAAGATCTCGTATAATAAACCAGACTGAAAATAGATTAGCTCAAGTTATTGAGCTCTCATGATGGCGTCTTCTTCAGAAAACACTCCCGACGTCGCGACGTATTTGGATAACTGTGGGACCAAAGACTTAAGAAACCACTCGAGCAGGAGTGTTGGTGGGACTGGCACCTTAATTAAACTCTTCCGACGTCTCCATTCTTGGATGTAATCAGAGATATTGTCCACTTTTGTTTGTGCGAAATTGGCCAGCAATTTTGTGCCAGCGTCATATCTCACAGGAAATTGGAAATGGTTTAGGAAAGCCATTGCCAATTCGTCAAAGGAAGAGTATATTGAGCAGTCGAGCTCAATGTACCATTTCACGACACTCCCAATGAGAGTACGTTGAAACAATCACAACTTTATAGAGTTGTCTTTCAACGAGTTAGACGAGCACCAAAGATGGAAGGTGGTCACATGATCTTCTGGATCTTCATTAGGCTTGGCCTCAAACTTTGGTATGTCTGAAGGAAACTTCGTCGACATAGGGGGCCAACGCAGATCGTGACAGACAGGTTCATTCAACAACCTTGTCAAGTTTTTCAAATGCAAGGTTTCCAGGAAAGGTAGTTTGGGTTGTTGGTGACAACCATGGAAAAAGGGACCTGGAGTTTGAATGGCACCAGGTTGCCAGGAAAAGTTTGGCTGTTGGCCTAGGTTCTGGTAAAAACCATTGCCATGACCGACATATGGGTTCTTCTTGTGAGGAGACATCATCGGCTAATTCCCAAAATAGGATGTATATGGTTGGGCGTGCATTACATTCGAAGGACTTTGGAAAGGGTTGCCCCTTGCCGATCCCATGGGGATAAACATTGTACCTTTTCTGGGGTTCCATTGGTTGTGAAAATAATTTCCCTAGATCAGCATTCCTAACGAGGGAACTGATCCTTGCCAAGAATTCCAAGGCCCTGATGCAGAAGAAGTTCCTGGGTTTGCCCCCTGTGCAAGAATAGTACCTTGCATAGGAATAGGTTGTCTGTAACCGCGCTTGCCCCCAGTCAGGAAAGCAACTGATGAGAAAGTGTTGTTACAAAATTCATTGAAAAAATAAAATGGTGTCGAACCTACCAACATATTATGATAAGGTGGTCCTTGACTCCCTGCTCCAAATAAACTATGGTGTGTGGGTGGCCCGACAGATTGCTGGTGGGTGCCACCGAGCGAAGGGGATGAAGGAGGTATATGACCTCCTTCGTAAGAGAAAGCGTTAAAAGGAGATGAAGTGCCCCCCATGTGTCCTTGCAAAGGAGCATTAGAGCTCCCTGCCCCCAGACCTAAAGTCTGTAAAGTGGAGTAGGAAAGTACAGGACTTGTACCTGAGCTAGGCATCTCTTATGAGAACGGAGGGCCTGTCGCACTCGGTGTGAAAGGAGTTGTGGCCGCCACTATAGAGGGGATTGGACCATTGTTTGAGGTAGAGGTCATCGATACCATGGTGGCTCGGACCAGTGATGGTGAGTTAGGAGTTGGAAAATCCCCTATGGTGACAACCATAGTGGGAATTGAAGAATTCTCAGAAGAAGTGACAACATTCGTTTCCATTGCTGCGTGCGACACTGTTTGGCACTCGTAAGGGTGAATCGGTACGATGATGGGTGATGAAAGATCAGTGGTTAGAGTTTTGGATGGACCAAGAGCTTTCTCTCCCAAGTCTAAAATGGTCATTTCCTCCGGATGTTGGTTGGGTACAATTTATTGTGACCCGGTCGCTTCAAAAGACCCTTGTTGGTCTAGCTTTCGCCTTAGTGATGGCAGAGGTGGCTCCAATGTAACCGGTGATAGGCCTAGAATCCTTCATGACCGGCAGAGCTCATGATCCTCCACTGTGTGAGAATATCAAAGACACACTAGGGCTTTCTATTCATTCAAAAACAACACACACTAAAAAGCTCCCTCCAAGATAAAACAAGCAAACACTAAACTAGTTGGAAGAATAGTTACAACAACCAACACTAGAGAAACTTACCGGTGCAAGTGAAACTTGAACACGGAAGAACCCTCTAGGTATACTCTGCAAAGCGTGGCCTAATGTCTGTCCTAGGTACAACAATATACCCCCGTAGTCACCTTTGTATGTCTCTAAAAAGATAGGCAACTAGGTTGCCAGCGCGCGAACAGTCACCAAGAGGGTATAGTCAAAAGTCGCGTAGACCACAATGAGTAGGGTATCGAGCCTGACACCTATCAAGGGTATTGAAGGCAAGTGGTCTAGAAGACAACTAAGGACCTCAAATGGATTCGAGACCCATGAAGCGTCGTGGAAAATGAAATCGATGGAATCCCAAGACAAGCCCTCTATATGTGTTCTCCACTATGATTGGTCCAACTTTCGAGGGGTTATCTCCGCTACCTTTCTGCACACGACCTTGTGTTTATCCCCTGCATTAGAGGGGGGTCCCAGATAACTTTCACGATACTGGAATTTGACACTTCCTAACTCAGACTCCAATGTTTGATTTAATGGCCTTGAAGAGTTTCCTCTCCAACATAATTCAAGGCCCTAACCCTAAACTAGTTGGTTGACCCTACAAACATAAAACGTTTAATGAATTTTAGATTTAGCGTTAATTTTATGTCTTGTCTTAAGTCAAAGGTTATGAAAGTGAAACTAGTGATGTTTGAAAGATGAAAGAAAAATAAACAGAAAGCTGGAAACAAAATAAATTCACTTGACTCAAATCTTAAACAATTTTTCAAACTAAAAATTTTCTAAGATCTCTGAACAACAAACTCAAAGCAGGATTTCACTCGACTATGAGCTACTTATGATCTAAGTAAACCATCAATAATTTATGAAATAAAATGATTTTCCCTGGTTACTAATGCAAAACAACACTATTTAACCAAACAAATAAATAAAAGTTTATTTTTTATTTTTATTTGAATGCTCACAAAGCAAAAAGGAAAAATATCAACAAGTAAAAACCAAGAAAAATTTTGGCCTAAGCGCAGATCGCAAAGAGTCACTTTAAAAATCACACACAAGCAAATTAAAAATGGACTCTCAAAGTTGTCTAAAAACCCTATAAAAAGAAAATTTTGAGGAAAACTTCTTAATGAAAAAGAAAGCTATTGCTATGATCAAACCTAAGTTACTAACCGCTATGGCAGAGACCCAAAAACCTGAGAGGTATAACTCTTGTGAAAGGAAAGGATGACTGCCTCACCTTCAACAAAAAAATTATCCATAAGCACATGACTGACAGTTCAACAAAAAGTGTGTGCACATGAGTTGTGTAAAGCCAGAGCACGTGTACACATGTGTTGGCCTTATACAGGTCGCGTGTATCTCTGAAACTCTGAGAAAAATGAAAGTCCAAGAAATCTAGCCCAGGCATAGACTACTGGTACTGAGAACCAGGATCTCTTGAAGACTCAGACACTTACTTTAACAGAAAAAAGAAAACAATTCAAGGAAAAATTCATAGAACAAACCAATCTGAGGTGAAACTTAAGCTATAGACTGCAAACAACAAAGACTAGAAAGAGTTCTAGAAAACCCCTGAGAAGGACTAATTCTGACAGGGGAGAGGATGACGGCCTCTCTAAAAGAAATTTTCTGGAATCATACAAGCGACTGACCCTTCCTCAGCTAGCGTGTACACGTGGGCTGTGAGAAGGTAGGGTGCAGGTACACACGTGCAGACCTTATACAGGCCACGTGTACCTCTATGGGTCTCGGAAAAGAAAAAAAATGTAGTTAAGCAAAGAAACAAAGATAACTAGTATGGAAGACCATAATCTTTGTTAGCTCAAACTTTTGCAGAAACTTTAAAAACAAGGAATGAAACCAGTTTTTAAAAATACCCAAGAAAAATATTCCCAGAAACCCTAGAGATTCCCCAGTATGGTCGCCAATTCTGTTGTGGGTGGGAAATCCCTCCTACGGACTAGCACTAAGGGTTTTATCATGCATGTAGAAATGAACTAAAATTCTTACTTTTTACCGTCATCCCATGCCTAGACCCCCATTACTCATATGTAAATACAAGGCTCAAGAGATTAAGTTGACGTACCTTATTCTTTGTGTTTGATGTCATTCCCTTGTTGTGCTTGGTCGTTCTTTGATTGCAACTCTCCTCCCAATTCTTACCTGCATTCACTAAATGAAAACAAAGAACTCCACATGCATTTGATCTATGAACTAATGGGTTAGAGATTTAATCAATCATACAATCAATATTCCAATAATGACAATATCATATGGCGGGATGGGAAAATAAATTCTTTTATTAACTTTACAATGATACCTTACAATGATAAAGTCGACTACTGCTCCTCGATCATGGTCCTGGGTTCTTCTTCTACTTTTTTCCAACTGCTTTGCTCTATACTTCTCTTTGCACAAGGATGGCTAAAGGTTGGGACAAAGGGAATTCTCAATCAGGTATAGTTTCGTTACTATGATTCTCCCCCTTTCAAATGGGACCCCTATCCCTTTTTTTATAGGCTAGAAGAAACTAGGTATTTGGTTGAGTGATCGGCCATGCATGGCCGAACGTTTTAGTTAACTTACCCAAAGTTGTGTGTTTCATCAACAACTTTCCTTTTTTCGTTCTTTTGTAGGTACACGTAGACTGTCTTGGGTCAGCTAGCGTGTACACGAGTGCAGTAATGGAGCAAGGTATGTGGGTATTTATAAAAGGGGTTTTTAAGAAGAGTTGTTCAACAATGTTTTGGAAAAGAAGGAATCTGAGATGGCCTGATACCAGGTAATAATGTCTGGTGCAAATTAGGGTTATAAAAAATGTACCTATGCTTAATGCAAGGAAATTCATGTGGGAGATCGAGGGGTGATGTTCCCTCCAGGGTATAGGGTGTCAAATTGCGAAGGATATAAACAAGGCTCTCCTTGGTTGAAGATGCAAACTTCTTAGGCAATGGTTTATAATGCAAAGAGAGAACCGGATAAAGGCTCAATATTGAAAGCGAGGGCATGAGATGTAATCATAAGTTAATGCCAAGAAATATCCTTTTTCATATCTTTTGGTCTAATCGGTGTGAAAAAGGGGTAACCTTGTGCCAAATAGACGTCTTTTCAAATCCAATTTACAAGTGTGAAAAACACAAGTTCACTCGACAATCTTTTCTATTTTTGATAATGAGTTGGAAAAGAGCTTAACTAAGACTCATGACCTTTCAAATCCAATTTTAACGAGTGTGAAAGGGACAAATCACTTGGAAATATTTTAGGTTTTTTAAACGAGTTGTAAAAGAGCTTAATTAAGACTTGTTAGGAAGATTCTAGGAGGCAAGCCATGGGGGAGGCCAAGGCTCCCATGCAGACCTTTTATGGAATTTCGGTATCTTACGGAGAACCAACACAATCTTGGGACAACCCAAAAATCTCCAAGTTGAGGAAGACAAAGTGATAACGGAGGTTTTCGTCTCCGTGTTATATCAAATAATGTCTCTTCCTAGAAAGGACATAGGAGGAGGCATTGGATACCCCACAAGAGCATACCAATCAAAGGGAACTTCGTCAAGACTTGGAGGGAGAGAACTCAAGAAGAGTGAAAATCTCTCTTTTTCAGAAGGTGAAGTAATAGAAATACTAAAGACATGGCATAGAAGGTATAAAACCAAAACCAAAAGAGTGGGATCGACCAAAAATTGCATTGGCGTGATTGCTTCCTTAGACTTGTCACTCTCCAAGAGAAGAGTGGGGTCAATCGAATATTGCATCGATACGACCACTTCCTCAACCATTGGTTGAATAGGATGCGAGAAAACAAGGTCAAGAGGTGCATCACCCCAAAAAACAGGAGTGTTGTTGGTCGAAGATTGCATTGACATGATCGTTGATTGAACAATATCCAAGACAAAAAGGTCAAGAGACGCATCACCCCCGAACATAGGATAGGTGTTGGTCGAAGATTGCATCGACATGAACACAGGTTGAACATGATGTGAGACAACAAGGTCAAAGGACGCATCAACCCCTAAAGGAAAAGGGGTGTCAGTCGAAGATTGCATCGACATGACTGTTGTATCAATGAAAGAAAGAACAGAGTGTTGTGAAACCATAGATGCCTCAAAACCTGAAGGGCCCTTAGGTGAGCCCCACACTTCTGGTATCCCATCAGTAATAGGACACAAATGAGTAAGGTGACTTCCTTCACAACTCTTGCAAATGAATCTAGGCTTACGTCCGAGTCATCTAGGCTTCTCAATAATATGAATGCCCCCAGCATGACTTGCAGTGGCTGGTCATATGCTCCCAGCATGACTTGCAGAGGCTAGTAGAAAATCTCCAACATGACTAGAAGAGGTTGGTGATGGATCTCTAACATGACTAGAAAAGGTTGGTTATGGATGTGCACTGTGACTAGCAGTGACTAGGCATGTGCCCCCAACATGACTTGTAGTGGCTGGTTGCAAGTCTTTAATGTGACTCGTAGACGTTGTCGACCAATCTCCAACATGACTAGCAGTGGTTGGTGATACAATGGCAGTATGACACGTAGTGACTGTACTTGTGGAAGTAGTGAATTGTGGCATTTGAGACCAAGGTCCAAGGAAAGATTGGTTCTGAGAAATTGGAGGCCAGGAAGGATCTTGGTTTACACTCTGTCCTGGTCCAACATGATAGTATCCTCCTCCATACTGCTTCATAAAGGTTTGTAAGGGCATCGAAGCCACTTGTAAAGAGAAAGTGACATGACAAGGGTTACTCATGTGAGGATATATGTTTCCCCCAGATGAAGGAAATTTGTGAGGGGGGTTGCCCAAACTATAAAAATAATTCCGCCTGGATGAAACACCAGAGGGCAGACAGAGGTTCGTCATGGAAAAAGTGTTCGTAGGAACTGACATAGCAGAAGAAGGATAAGTGGACAGAATGTAACACGTGGAAGGATTTCTTAATTGGACACTTACTTATCGCATAGTGGATTCATAGGAAGGAATATTCCAACCTCCTATCGTAAGAGGTGTTTGAAGGATATGAATCACACCAAACAGAGAGGGATAAGAAAGAGGCATCATGCCTCTAGACCCAAAACTTTTATTCACATAAGGAGGTGAGATAGAGGATGGTAAGTGCGAAGGAATATCAAGCATACCATGAGAAAAATTATTAGATACCCAAGGCATTGACTGAGTATTATAATTTTGCACACCATAATGCGAAGCGAAAAGATTCATCCCCATGAAATGAGTGGACATCATGGGGGGGGGTAGCAGTAAATGAGGGAGAAAAAGGAAATCCATTGTACATGATAATGAAGACTCAATATAGACTCCTAAGGTCAAATAATAATCAAAGAGCATACCAAAAAGTCAAATAGCCAATATGCATGCAAACAGTCTAAAGCGGCTAAGTGGCCTCCCTCGCTAAATAAGGTATGTCTTGTCCAAGAGGGACCTGAGACTTCCCACTAAAGCTTGGAGGTAACAAAATTAGTTATAAGGTCCCTTGAAGGCTTAACATCTAGTCGGTCAGATCCCCCCAAAGAGGTAATCCTCCATAAAGGTTGTGTGTTGTTCGACCCCTATCTGATTCAGGATACAAGCAGAATAACCCCTGCAAGTAACCTATGAGATACCTAAGTCAAGAAACTAATCAACCACTGTATAACCGATGCACAAGCGAGTAGTCATAAGTCCGGATAACCATATGGGCAGGGTAGAAAATCCCGAAAGCTTGAAATCACCGCCTCTCATGGAGGTATGGGTACTAGCAAGATCCCCCAATACGAATAAATCCACATAAATATCTCTGACGCTAGGTGAGTATCTAGGGATTATCCATTCAACTAACTTCACGCGACCTTGTGATTAACTCTGGTGTGAGCGGAGCCTCCTGATATTACCAATTATACAATTGACTTCTCAACTCCCTATCTCAGACACATATGTTGATTTAATTGCCTTGGAGAAGTTTACTCACAATATCTTATTCCAAGGCACTAAATCCTAGGCTAGTTTGTGTACCCTAAAAAATAAAATTGTGACTAATCAATTTTAGCTTAAAGTGTAAATTTTATTCGCTGTGGTTACTAAAAAAGGTATGGAAGTGAAACTCATGGTGTGGTGACTCTGCAAGAAAATAAATAGGGATATAATGCAAAGTCTATATTTAACATTTTAATGAATGATATGCTAATAAGAATAGTGCAGTATTCAATTTCAACTGTGCAATTCAGAAGTAAAATCAAATCTCTCACTAAAGGTTCTAAGCTAATGATAAATATTCCAAGACAAAAATTCCAACCAATGCAAAATGCCTATTTTTTTGTATTTTTAATATACTAAAAAGAAAATGCACGGACTGATGAGCAGCCTGGTATATAAATTCTACTGTGTATAAAAACAATAACTCGAGCAAAACACCAAGCATCCACGCAAACAGTATAGTGAACAAGGACAAATAAAAAATGGAAAACAAAGAGAAAGACTCCACTCAAAAATTCAACTCCAAGCAGGTTTCCTGTCATCCCAGATGATCTCAACAGACACTACAAAGACCTAAGAAACCTCAACAATCTTCCAATCCCACCTAGAAATCAGTAAACCAAGAAAACAAGCAAGGGGAAGTGGTATACACGACTATACAGGAGACAACAAGCGTGTATATGCGATTTTCAAGGAAAAAAGGGTGTATATTTGTTTATGGATAAATCCGTAAGTGCGGACACAAACCGATCTCCCTAGATCCACCTGGATCTAGAACAAAACAGGACAGAATAGGACGCTTTCCTTAAGTTTTAAATATTGAATTTACTAAGAGGCAAGAATAAGTAACAT
>ML780843.1:997628-1017885 GCA_009831015.1 Picea engelmannii
GAAAATGCAACTTCTTTTCTCAGGAAAAGTTCTTCTTCCTTCTCTCTTCAGGAACTCAGGCCACTGTGACCCCTCTAAAGGCAATAGATAGGTTTACATCATTAACGATCATAGGGATGACGAAAATAATGTGTAACAATATTCTTCAAAACAAGGCCAGGCGAGGGCAAAAGGCTGAAAACTTTGACCCAGAGTGAACAGGCCATGTCAAACAGTGATAGGAAAAGAAACACAAAGGAAAAAGAGAAATGTAAGAAGAAAAAGTACTTCAACCCTTAGAAGGAAGATCTATCCCCAATGGAGTCGCCATTTCTGTTACAAGGGAAAAACTCTCTATGGCCAAGGGTAAACCACAACAGATAGGTATGACTGCATAAATCAACTCAATTCCAACATATTCTATATAGACTAATGTGCAATATAAGAAAGAGGCCTACCTCGATCCAACGTTTGATGATGTTCCATCATTGATCACTTTGACCCAAAGCTTTATAACTGTAAAAAGTTCTTAACAAACAAGTAGAGCAAGTACATAGTGATGATACAAAAGGGGTTAGCACATTAGATAGCATAATCCATTAATAAGAATTACAAACACGCCCATGGATAATAATCATATATTTGCAAGATACTAATAGGATGGGGAAGGAGTATTTCTATTAATAATTGATCTACAGAAGTGACAACATTACAGACTTTTGTGTCGGCACAGTTCAAAACCAAGAAACCAAGTTCCTTCCAACTAGGTCTCCATAACTTAAATCCTCTATGAAAGGAAAGTTCATAGGAAAGAGGCAATGAGGTCCTCTCAACAATAGGGAAAGAGCTCGGGGGCTGAACACTATGTTCAGACTTGAGGGACAGAGGGATGTAGACTCAATATGAAGTAATTTCTCTAGAGTAACTTTTCTCTCAAAGTTGAATTTTTTCTCTTCTTTTCCATAGCTCGAAATTGTTCTCCTATAGCCTTCAGAATGCAACTGAAGGGCCGATTCAGAACGTTTCCAGTATATGGAATGCCAAGGATCAGATATCTTCTATCATGGCATGGAAAATCGATCTCATTTTGTATTTTCTGGCACAAATCCCGATGTACGTGGCTTGTAGTGGATCAGCCAACCTAGACGCATCTTTTATAACTGATAGGGAGCATATATGTGGAAAAATGTATATTTTTAGGTCTGGATTCATCAAAAAGGGATGATAAGTCTGCATAGGGAAATGGAAAAAGGCCCTCTGTACTAGATAGCAATGGTGAGGAAAATCTTGCTATAAAAATAGGTTGGAGTTTGCTTCCATTAACAATGTCACTAAATTTGAAGTTTTATTATTAGGCATTTAGAATGCATATAATATTGGATGTGGTCACCTTTCATTTTTTGGGGATTCCAAGCTTGTTGTGAACCTTGTACATAAAATTTACTCTCCTAGCAACAAGTTGATGAAACAATACACCCAAACTCTTTCGGCGCTTATGTCGAACCTTTTATCTTTCAACATCACTCATGTTAAGAGGGAATTAAACTCAGTGGCAGATCGGTTAGCTAATTTTGCAGCCTCTCCTAATTGACAACTACTTCCACATAGACCTGATTGTACCTTTCAATCTCTATGTCGTCCACATATGCCCGACAATGTACAATCTTGGCAGGTCTTCCCTAACGATGACAAAATTTGTTCTTTCATTCAAAATCAACCTTTTAAGCCTATGGAAATTATATCCATAGAAGATAACAAGATTCCTAGAGGCTTGACTCCTCTAGATATTTCATTTTCATCGAGTGATGTAGGCAACAAGGAGAAACAGAAAGAAGAGGAGTCAAAAAGGAAGGTGGGAAGGTGGGTGAAACCATATCCTTGAACATTGGGACACCCGAGGATCCAAAGAATGTTAAAATAGGTGCCAAATGTTCAGATGAAGAAAAAATGAAGTTTTCCAAGCTACTTGGTGAATTTCAATATTTTGTTTCTTGGTCTTATGAGGATCTTAGTGGTTTTGATCATGTTCTTATACATTATGCCATCCCCATTAAGGAAGGCATAAAACTAGTTAGGAAAAAACAAACACCTATCAAACCTACGCTACAAGAAACTAGTTGAAAGGAGTTGGAAAAACTCTTGAAGGTTGGAATCATCTTTCCAGTCAAGTATTCTAAATGGGTTTTAAATTTGGTTCCTGTTTAGAAAACAACTGGTCAGATCAGATTATGCATTGATTTTTGCGCATTAAATTGAGCTAGTATAAAAGATCACTTCCCTCTCCCTAACATGCAAATGATTTTGCAGCAAGTTGCAAGGTCACAAATGATGTCCTTACTTGACAGTTTTTCCAGTTACAATCAAATCAAGGTAAAAAGGGTAGATAAATATAAAACCACCTTTATTACTCATTGGGGTACCTTTGCTTATGAACGTATGCCTTTTGGATTATCTAATGCGGGTACCATATTTCAAATAGATATGCAAGTAACTTTTGACTACTTGATCAATAAGATCATTCATATCTACCTTGATTACTTAATGGTGTACTCTAAAATCCGATCAAATCATTTTGGTCATCTGAGAAAAGTTATCATGCGATGTAGAAAATTTGGCATTTCTCGAAATCCTTCCAAGTCCATTTTTGGTGTTACTGAGGGAAAGCTCCTTGACACATTGTCTCTGATTCAGGAGCAAGCATTGATCCTAAAAGGATTGATGCTATCCTTAATCTTACTACTCCCACTTACAAGAAGGAGGTTCACAATTTTATGGGGGTTATTAACTTTGTCCGTAGGTTTGTTCTAGATTTTGTTGTGATGGTCAAACCAATTCATAATCTACTTAAGCAAGAATGCTCTTTTTCTTGGACATATGATGTCAAAAATTATTTTGAAGGGATTAAGAATGCAATTAGTTCCGCACCAGTTTTGGCAAAGCCAAATTTTGAGAAGGAATTCATGATATATACTAATGCCACCGAGGAAGTCGTTTCTATTGTCCTCATGCAAAATGATGACCAAGGAAATGAAAAACCAGTGGCTTACATGAGTCAAAGTTTGTCTGATGATGAATTTAAATATTTTTTTATTGAGAAACATGCTTTCACTCTTGTTAAAGCTATTGAAAAGTTTCGCCACTTCATCTTAGGTAAGCATACGTTGGTAAAATTCCATTTACCTGTTGTCAAGTTTTTTCTCTCATAAACTTATCTTTCAGGGAAGCTTTCACATTGGCTTGCCAAGATCCAGGAGCATGATTTGAATATCGTAACTTCTTCCACTATCAAGAGACGTGACTTATCCCTTCACTTAGCTCAACATGCTAAGAATAGTGAAGAAATTGATGAAGAAGATATTTCCCTATCAACTCTCTTTTACATTGATAACTAGATCCTCCATGTGTCTGAACATCCCTGGTATAAAAATTTAATTTACTACTTACAGACCCAAATATGTCCGGACAACTTAGACACTCATCAAAGGAGAAGGCTCTGTCTTGAATCTGCAAGATACGTCATTATCGAAGAATTCTTATTTCTAATATATGTTGATGGTGTGTCGCTTCACTGTGTAAGAAATGAAGATGCACATAAAATGTTGCAAGAAACTCATGGCTCTTCAAATTATGTCATTCATGTAGGAGGTCATTTTTTCTGCTAAAACCACTACTTTCAAGATTATTAGAAAAGGATACTATTGGCATTAAATCTTTCATGACTCTTATGTTTTTTAGAGATCCTGTGACAAGTGCCAAAAATTTGCTAGGAAAGAATGCCTTTCAGCTATGCCATTACAACCTGTCCTACCAGACTTTCCATTTCAATGTGGGGATTGGATTTTATTGGTCCTATTAATCCTGCATATTTAGCTGGATAGGTTTTTATTTTGATAGCCACAAACTATTTTACAAAATGGGTTGACGTTGTCCCACTTAAGCATTCAATAGATGATCAGGTAATTTCTTTCCTTGAGAATAACATTTTTTTCAGATTTGGTCCTCCATTGGAAATTATTATAGAGAATGGTCCTACTTTCATTTATACTAAGCTAACCCAATTTTTAGCTAAGTTGGGGGTTAAACATTTCACCTCATCAACTTATTATCCCAAAGGAAATGGGCAGGCTGAGTCTACCAACAAAAATCTGGTAAGAATCATCAAAAGGCTCATCGAAGATAAGCCTCATCAATGGCACACTCTCCTAACTTATGCCCTTTAGGCAGATCGAACTACCGCCAAGGTAAGCATTGGTTGCACCCATTTTATGCTTGTCTATGGTCAAGAATCCCTCTTTCCTACTAATCTGGAACTTTCTTACTTAAGGTTGATGCTACAGATCGAAGAATTAAATTCTTTTGATATTTCACAAAGGATAAACACACTCCTAACTTTGGAAGAGAAAAGGATGTTTTCTTTGGATAATATTAAAAGGAGACAACAAATTGTTAAGAATTATTTCAACACAAGTGTCAAGACTATCAAATTTAAGGTCAATGAAAAAGTATTGCTATGGGATTCAGCTCACATTGATAGGGGAAGACATTCAAAATTTCAAAAATTATGGTTGGGTCCTTTCAAGATCGCTTTTGTCTTAGGTACTAACTCTTACATTCTAAAATATTTACAGGAGTGATTGTTTTCCTACAACACTAACGATTGTCACTTGAGGCATTACTTGGAACCAACTTGAAAAGTTGTAATGCTGTTTGGGTATTCTGTAGATTAGTAGTTTAGTTATGCTTTCAGTTTTCACTATTTTCTGTTTTACAGTAGTATGATTTCTTCTTTCTGTTTTAAACATTTCCTACTGCTTTTACAACTCTGTCATTTTATTTCTGTTGTTTTAAATTTTGCAATTTTATTCTGTTATGATTTTTATTTCTTTTTCATCTTTTTAATTGATTTTGGTTCAAGAATAAGGTGTTGGATTAGTTTTTCCATAGTGACACCCTACAAGATATTGTTAGTCAATAAAAATCAACCTTACACAATTGTTACGATGTTTCCCCTAAAGGCACACTTGGATTTGTTATCCGCTTTCACTATTGTCTTATAAAGAGATTGGTTATCTCCCACATATGCTTTCCTATTCTTCATCCATTTGAGAATATAAGAGAGTCAGTCCATAAATTTTCTCCTTGAAGTTAAGAGTCGATCCCGGTTGAATGATTATGAATACACGGACAAACCCCTTCATACTTAATATTTTTCATGAGTTATTCCCAAATTCCCGGTCATTTTTCCATTAAATCCTCTCACTTCCCCCTATTGCATAATAATTCTAGTTATACCTTCTTAATCTATTTTTGCTGGTCTACTAAACCATGAGTTTGAGTTCTAAATCTATTGAAAACAAATTTCCTTTTAGAGTCACCATTTTGTTGACGATTAAAATCGCAATGAGGATTTCGCCTGCAAAGTATTGCTAAATCCTATTAATTATAAGCTAATGATATATATAATACTAGTAGGTGGGACCCCCTTGTAGATTGGAGGATCATATCTTGTTCTTATTTGATGTTTTTACTGTTGTTCGACAATGCTTACAGGTTTGAGCATGATTCATGATAAATGTTGGTTCTATTAAGGACAAATGGATGATGGATAATGCATGTTTGTTGCTATAGGCTCTAATGTTGTGTTAAAACGGCTTATGATATCCATTGTTACCTTTCCATTTACTCCTTAAATTATAACTTGTGCCACCTACAACATATACATGTTAGAAACGACAAATAAGAGCAATTGAAAAGAAATAAACCAATATGAAGAAAATCCACAAGAGAGGAACTATGCTACTATGTTATACGATGTTGCACTATACATTTGGAGTTAAGGGGAATGGTACTAATCCAAACTAAATATGTAAATGGCTATGCGATATATTGAGTCAAGTGAAGGCGTGTTTGATATGCATTAAGGTATGTTTGGCAATGGTTAATATGGTGGTGCATTTTGGATGTTGGTTTTGATGCATTGTTTAATTGAATGAATTAAAGAAATGGTTGGCTGGCATGTACTAAGTGATTGAATGAGTAAGGGATTGAAGCGACATTCATTTACTACATGTCACTCCATAACCCTCCCACTAGATTTCACCCTAGCTTGGCTATTATTCAATTGTGTTCTGATGTGGTTAAGCTCTGATTTTTCAGGAAAGGGCAGAACCACTCGACCAAGCTCGCGTTTTTAAGGATTTTGGTTACAGGTATGTCTTTTTCTCCATCCATGAACCTGCTTTGGTTATGAAATATATATTGTCTAGGTGATGTATGGGTCTGTTCTTTTCTTGAGTTTGGCAACTGTGTAAACTTGTGATATTTCCCTGAGATGGATGTTCTATCTGATTTTCATTACAATGATGGTTGAAGTCATAGGTTCATGGATTTTCCAAGTATTAGTAGCCATGAAGGGTCTGTGTCATCCTTATTGGTTTTGGGTGGAGGGTTTCATTCAGTACCTATTTGATAGCTTTCCCCTCACCATTCTTGGTCATTTTTTTTTTATGGGGTTGTTGGGTTTGAACCACCTTGTGTCCCTACATATCATTTCACATGGGTATGGTTTCATTGATGCTACTGATGGTTGTGCAATGGGTTATATTGATATTTCTCGGCTCTATTTTATCTCATCATGGTTAATTGGTTGATTGGGAAAACCACGAGGGTTATACCCAACGTGTTCTTGGTGTTATTATAGGACCAAAATGAATCCTTGCTCCTCTATTAATAGTCTCTCCTATCTCACCCCGTCTGCGAGGTTTTTGGTTGTATGCCCTATGTGTTCACCATATGGTCTCGGAGGTTCTTACTCGTTTTTGGGTGTCGAATCCAGTTCCCCTGTGTTGGTCCACAAAACGAACCCTTGATTACTCAAAAACTCACTTTTTATAAGTGGAGCCCGTTATATCCCGTCGGGTAAATTGTTGATTGTTATGATTTGGTGGTGTATCGTCGACAATGTTCGATTGTTGGTTAGTCTTTGTTGATTATGTTTACAGTGGTTTTGGTTAATTGGTTGATTGGGGAAATGGGATTGAGCATACTGTCATTGTTTCCCTGTATTAGATTGATAGCTCAACGTTGTTGATGTTTATATCTAGATTAATTAAACATGTACAGTCATAGAAATGATCTTGTGTTTTTTTGAATGGTTTGTGGATCCTACAACATCGTATAAGTTGAAAGGGTGATTGTTGTGCATTTAAATGGAAATTCGGGATATATTGATGATTGTATTTTGAGTGTCCACTGTGTATGGTTGATGGATACCATGTATTGTTTCAAACATGGGCACGGATTCTATGTCAGTATGGTCTCATTACAACTTAATTGTTAAATGGACTTGAGGAATGGAATCAGGTTTGATTTTTTGTTTCAGTGTTTGATATGAAGAAATGATTCATGAACAAGGGTTGATGTTTTGATGGAAAAAATTGGAACAAGTGACTATCTGTTCATTTAGAAATCATTTTAAATATTAACTGGGACAATTGGGAAGAAACATAACTCTTACAAGTTGTTGTGGAAGGCATATTTTCTTGTTTTGATGGAACTGTGTTAATGATTTAGTTTCGAACAGTCAACAATTAATACACAAAATTGATTGAGTTTTACACAGTGGTTGCTTTATTGAGCACAATGATTATTTGCTTGGTGTTGGATCTTTTGCATTTGATATAGAATGGTTATGGATTACTTAATTAATTTTATGAACAATATATTTTTTCCGCCCTACCATTATCTCACTTTTCACTAATTACAATCCCCTCACCATCCCATATTCATTTTTCATTTCCTATTCCTAAAATTTCATTATAGTTAAGAGGAATTTTGTATGGTAACAGTTTGAAATCGCAGTTTCTTAGATGGATTACAGTGACATGCTCTTTGGTTTATGTTACAGTTGATTGTTGTTGTCTATGAGCAGTAACCATGATTATTTCCCCCATCATTTTAACATTTTTAGCTCAATACAAGCCCCTCACATATCCCAGAACCTTTGTTCACCCCTTGCTCATTGACAACGGTTAAACAATTTGTATGGATTGGATTGCATGAGTCTAATATGTTGCTGAGACAAAATTTATTTCATATTTTAAAAGAGTTGTCATGTATGGTTTTTAAAGGAACTATTTTCTAATCAATTATGCATACAGAGATGAGCTCTTCAAGAAAAAGGTTGAAAACTGAGGCCCATCGTGCCCCTGTCAAAGGGAAAGCCACTACTGTCCCTTCCTAACCTTCAAATGATTATGACAAATATGTGTCCTCTATCATGTATTGGAGGGATGATTGCTCTCATATGATCAACGGGATTATACCTAAAGGATCCACACAGCCAAAGGAAAACTCAAAAATATTAAAAGGTGATAGCAGCAACAAGGAAAAAATTGCCTCACAGACTGGAAAATATGGATTTTAAGTTTTATTTATTTATTTATTGTTGAGAACAGTTGACTTCAGATTTTCGGACATCATGTTTTTTGGATATATTGGTAATATATTTTGTAAATAATTGCAAAAATCATTGAGATAAATTGTCAAATATAAATGTGATGATGGGAGTCACAAGGAGGGATGTAGTTAAATTAACTAGCTATGTTATGATTGTTAAAAACTAAAGGGAGTCACAAGGGGTCCCACCTACTAGTTATTATTTATTTAAAATCCTTATTATGATTTATTACTTTTCCCCATAAACTAAAAATTGGTTGAGTTATTAGTTAGCTTAACTAAGGGAGTAGTTCAACTACTTCAACTAATTCTAATTTTCTTAAAGGCAAAAGGAAAGGGAGGAAAAAAAGGAGAGAAGGAGAATCATACTAAGGTTTTCTCCTTGAGTTTATGTTGAGATAGTTCAGTTTTTATTCTTTCCTTAATTGATCATAAGCCTAATTATTTTTTATGATAGCAAGGTCTTATTGTAGGAAACAAGATTTAGGGTTGAATTACATCATTCAGACACTTGTTTTTCAAAGGTGTTGATCTATCTTTGATAGTCTATGTAGACTTGTCTATTTGTGAATTAGATTTCATGACTGACAAAGGCTATTGTGCAGAGTCGAGTGGGAAACAATATGTGGCAAGTTGATCCAACTTTTAGAGTTCAGTTTTTGATTTTTTGTCAGAGGTCCTTTTGTATGTTTCATCAGGGACATCTAAGTTTGACTTTGGTCCAAAACTTATTCATGAAATTTTGTAAAGAGAATGACTCTTTGATGAATTGGAATGAAATAAAGGATTGATTTATGTCTCATATGTCTTGATTATCATCTTGGTGTCTTTACTTGTGTCCCTACATTTATTTCAGCAACTATTATATTCAGAGAATCTTATAAATAATGAATTTTCTAGCAAACTTTTATTTATAAAAAGAATAGCCTAAGCACTTGTAATCAATACTTGTGAGTTAGGATATTATTTTTAATGGCTATAAACATAGGGTGACATTCCCATATATTTTTCTTTATCCAATTAGAATCTTAAAAATGATTGCGTAAGATCATTTCATATATTTTCCTCAACACAACGCATGAGAGTGTACCATAGGTGGGGTCCTCATACCCAAAGGGAAGGAAGAAATCTCATGTTGAGAGTAGAGCACAAGGATTATCAAGACCGGAGGCAGAATTCACACTTGTCATGCCCAAAATTCCATAAGGGGTGCAAATAGATGATGATATGGTTAGAGGGGTGAATACAATAAAGTATTCTGACCATGATGTGGCAGTCACCATTAAGTTCCCAGAATTATCGCAACAAAACTACATGTAGAGTCGGGGAGAGGGTCCATAAGGTGCACCATTGTTGGAGTCAGTGCATTGGATCCTCGAGCTCTACAACAAAGGGATAATGAACTTTCTTGATATACCACATTTTGGGCATGGTAAACATATCAACGACTATGTAAAGAAACTCATAGCGCAAGTACATGGAGGAATTATGTGGATGGATAGGCTCGTGCCTATCAATGTCGATATGATCATAGAAATTGTCGGGCTACTCACAGATGGGGAGAAGTGAGAACAATACTTGGAGGAAAAAATGAAGGCCAAGGCCATCTCTAATGAAATGAAGGCCAAGTATGTCATGGAGAGAGGAAACAGGGGGATCAGGATTAGTGACATCAACAATCTTGGGACAAGATTCACAACCCAACTCTAAGGATGCAAGATAATGCACAGGTTCTACAAAGAAGAAGTGTCAACCAAAGTAGTGGTGGCTACCACATAATGCACAAAGGGGAGTTCGATGAGTTGGGTCCCATACTTATTAAATTCATTTTTGGAGGATTGTAAGGATACGCAAGAATGGGGCTTTGAGTTCCACTACTCGTGGTTACTCATACTCATTTCCCTCATAGGATGGAAGGAGCCTTCCTATAGAAAATATTGTGAGAGAATGGGACAATGTGGCACAACGCGCTACATTTCACTAAGAAACAACGTAGACCTGAAGAGGAAGAAGGAAAACAAAGATAAATTTGTGTGCGCTACCTAATAGACATACAATAACTGATAGCGAATACATGGTGAATTCAACCAGAGACTGTCCAGAAGTTTGGACAAATTACCAACTTCAGGGAAACACTCCATAGCCTATGGTAGCAGGAAGAGAGGTACACAAACAAGGAGTGGCTACAATTGAGTTACTGCGTGATGAAGAAGGACATATAGATGGATATCTAGGAGTGGCCTGAGGAATGGAAAGTCCCTGTGACCCCAAAAGAAGTACCAATACCAAAAAATCAAATGTCGGGTAGAACAATCATCGCACAGAAGATAGGCAGAAACAGGGTGAACAAGAATAAGGAGGTTGCACAAGGCCAAGTAGGGGGAAGCAAACCACCCAAGAAAAAACCAAGGATGAAAACAAGACCATAGGGTGCTTCCACATAGGATCCACTATGCATGGAGCAAGCACCAACAAACAGGGCAGAAGAAGTGTGCACTGAAAAAGTAGGGACAGGGACACGGGATTTTCTTGTAGAAAAAGAAATGGGGTAGGAAATTGAAAGAGATACTCATATGCCAATAACATCTGAGCCATACAATTCCCAAGGAAAGAGGATAGGGGAGAAAACTAGTGGCTCGAGAAAGAAGAAAAAGACCCAGAAACCACCTTCTTATACATCACTAACCACATATGATTTGGAGTTAGTAGCAACATTAGTCGAGGATAGACTTCCAGAGGTGTGGGAGAACACAGAGAAGCACCAAGCTTCAATTTTTGAGCAAGTACAGGAGGTAAAAACTATGTTGGAGCAATTAAGGGTCAAGGTAGAGCACCAACAAAAATATCAAGCATCCCAAACCATGGAAGGAAGGTATGTCGGAGAAAGAGTCCAATTTACAGTGCATGGGAGATAAAACTTTACAATAACACTAGAGATGTTGTATATAGACGAGGAGGAAGTGAAAAGGCCCCTCAAGGAAATGTAGACATTGGACTTGGCATTGCCGAAGATCCCGACAAAGGTTATTTACAAACTGCAAATTAGTGTCGCACGGCAAATTCATTCCTGGGCTAGGACTGAAGTGACAAACTTACAAATAACACAGGAAGAAAATAGCACATTGCAGGAGGAAATCAACCAAGAAGAGTAGGAAATATGGGTAACGTAGAAAAAGGTCAAGGAGATGGAGCAATGCATTAGCATTTTATTTCACACCATCCCCTCTAGTGCAGAGTCAGAGGAAACATACTCCCAGGAGAAGATGAGAAAAATCATGCAGACCTTAGAGAAGTACAAAGACCAATTCAAGTAACTAGAAGATCACGCAATACCTACCACTCCTCCTAATTTCATTGCACATCACAAACAAGATGTGACAACCTCTGCATAAAACATCACGCACACAACATAACACATAACATAACTATTGGAAAACAACGCCCAGTTGTGGACATAGTTGTTAGAAGATGCGAGCTTGCAAAAGCTACAAGGGAAGGAAGATAGAGTGAATGAATAAATGGTAGAGATAAAACAATGACATAATACGATGTCATTTATCGAGATAATCAAGACCGTTGCTTAAATAAAGAAACTACATGCAGAGGAGAAAATGGTAGAGGTGCAAAATATTGCACGACAGGCTCAATTGGAGCCCCTATAGGAAAATTCATAGAAGTTGGTCGTGGAGATCAACGCAGTGAAGATGAACATAGAGTGGATAGGGTTGGAAAGAGGAGAACTACTAAAACCCCCAGTCACCACGCAGTTGGTGGAAGACATGGCCAAAAAGAGTAGTCAGGCTGAAGAGTAGTGCCAGAGAATAGCTGAGATGCATGTCACGCTAGCACAATAAGTGACATATTTCAGATTTAGGCAGTGACTTGGGATGAGTCACAATGTCAATGTTGGGGTCATTTTGGGAACAATCCTATTTTGAGGAGAAACCCATAATCGCAGGGAAATACCTAATTTTACAAATGTGCATGTGGAAGGAAAAGAAGCACATACAAGGTAAATCTACATGCAAAAGGAGGAAGGCATGCAAGGCGCACATGTAAGAAAACCTAACTAGGATAGGGTTAGGGTTTTGGTAAGCAAGTGTAACAATTTTCAAGCTGGTAATGTAGTATAAATAAAGACTTGGGATCTAGGTTGGGGTTGGAGCCGGTTGAGTTGGTTATGAGCACATGTTAGAGAATTATCACTGGAGAGTATTATATGCATGACCTGATTTTGATAAGATGTTGAGACACGGAGATGCAAGTATGAAGGATCTTGAGGGTTAGATCATAGGCTAGGGAGCATGGTGTGATCTAGTCCACCTCATAAAATATCCCAATCCAACTGAGAGAGGAATGTAGTGCGCACAATGCCATCTTTTGAAGAACTATAATAAAAGAGACTAAGGAGCCAAATATTTATGGACATATCCGAGGAGGGGGTGAACCACGGTAGATCATGTGTTATGTGAAATTCTTATTGTTTATTTCATTGTTGTCAATGGTTAAATCTTGGATGAATGTCTTGATGAAGTAGTTAGATATGTTGATTTAAATGCATGAATAAAGAACAACAGAGTATTTAATATAGATGGATGATAAAGTCAATGAATGAAGATCATAAAGTACAATCCCATGTCTCCACTCACTCCTGTACTACAAGCACTTGAGCGTTGTAGTCACACATAGAACTATCTTAGGTGAGACTGTGCAATACACTCTATGTGTTGTGTTTCCTTCTCATTTACCAGGAGGGCCAATAGTTTTAGACGGATTTGTTGGAAGATTGTTTAGATCTGAACTTGGGTCAGCCCAAAAGAAGGAAGAGAGTGTAACAACCAATACCATTCATGAGTTTTCACCCCACCAAATTTTCCTTTATTGTTTCAAATATTCTTTATGTTTGAAGAAAATCCTGTCTGAAATTTAATTTTCTGAATCACCGCTTTCACAACATTGATTTCCTTCTCTATAAATAACCATGGAAGACTACTATTTCAGTCTCCGACATTTCTATTTGAGTCAATCAAGTTGTTCATTGCATGATTGGCTTCCTGAATGTCACTACAAATTTTGACAGTTTTTTTTTTTTCATTCCTTCCATCTAAGATTCTCCACAACTTCGCTGTTACATTCTTCCCAATATGCATTGTATCAAACAATTGAGTTTTTTTTAGGTGCTCATAGTAGGGAAACCTAATGAATTGTATGGGATAATTTTTTATTCCTAGGGGAATCCCATCGATGCATTGACGACCTTTATGAAACAATAATGAATTAATTATAAAGCAATAATTATTAGATATGGTAAACAAATTCATTACAAATAAAAATTGTAAATTTTTTTGTCTCATACATAGTCAAATCTATTACCTTGATGATTTCTATTATATTTCAACTTTCATAGGTGAGGTTTCATTTTTCGTGGTTTTATTTCAATCTCTTCTTTCCCATTGAAAATGTATTTTTTTGGTAGTTTGATACCTATGTTTCTTAGGGAGTAAGTTATTATACTCATCAAACACCTTCATTCCTAAACTTATTGAATGATGAGATTTCATCCTATGACCACAAACTGGACATGCAAATTTACCCTTTGTTTGAAGACTTGCAAGATATAGACTAAATATGTGACAACTATTAGTTATATAATAGGGATTTAATATTTAAGAAACACTATGCATAATATTTTCATAAAATTATATACTATTAAAGTTCAATAGTGTGTTACATACCACAAAAATGTGTTATCCCTGAGGTGTCATGAATCGTCCATGTAAGTATTCAACGAAATTGAAATTGTTTTTTCCCTATTGGTCTAGAGACATCATACGTAGTGATTCCATCCCATCACTTTCGTAGCTCATTGATAAGAAACTAAATATATACATTCATATACTTCACTTTCCACTTACCTAATTGGTTGAAAGTACAAGTAATTACTACCTTGTATATGTATAATAAATAAAGCAACAAATAACACAAATGAAATGGCCCTACATTAAAAAATATTTTGTAACAAATACCTTGGACAATCATCACCAACATTGAGTGTTGTCTCTTTATTGCATCCAAGGAGGAAGGTTATTGGTTATTAAAAAAAATATGTCACACTGAGTAAATAGACGCGAGCTCACCAAATGGATTGATACCATCAACTACCAATGAAGGCCTAACATTACAAGGTTCTTCTTTAAAAATCAACCATATTTCTTCGATGTTCCTAAATTCAAAAGAATCTACAGGCATTCGAAGAACACCATATTCAATTTTATGCCATGCATGGAAATCCATAAATTGTGCTATGCTTTCACACCTGAACAATTGTTGCAAATGTGGAATTATCAGAATAGGATGAAGGACCTTGTAAGGCACATTTTTGTTACTTGATCGGTTTGATATATATTGATTTGACATTGTGGGAATTTTAGTTTCTATACCTATTGTCCATAACATATAATATGATCATTAGAACATGCATCAATATCCTAATACTCCATTATGATATATTTCATAATGGAAGATAAGTCTTGGTATGTGCGAGGTAGATTATTTGGCAATGATCAGAAAAATTCACCTAACAATATACAACATAAAAAAAACTAGTTAATGTAAATAATAGTAATAAAAAACATCACATCCATAATATATTACACATTAATTGACACTAAAAAGAGAGAAAAATAATTTCAACCTTTACGTATATGTGACGAATTATATTGTTACTCACCTTGGGATCTGTGTGAGACAAGTGTTTGACAAACCATTCAATACCTTCAAGTTCACGAACAACATTATAGTTGATAGAATATTTTTTCTTGAGTCTTCATAAAGGGGTTGTTGTTACTTCTCAAGCAAAGGTACATCATGAATATTATCAAATTTGTCCTCATTTATAGGAGCAAATATTTCCTAGATCAATATATATGTCCCATCATATGTATCAATAGTATTATTGGTGTCATATTCTTTTGTATAATTAACTTGATCATGACGATCTTCGATATTCATATGGCCATCTTCCTCATACTGTACAATAATATTTATACTACTACTAAGTACATTCTCTCGTGCCACACACCTAGGAGGATTTTTATTTATAATTACAAACAATCAATAAAATTAATGTATATAACAAATATTAAAACAAAAGAAAATTTTATAAATACACTCAATACAAAGAAAATATACAATAATGAATAACTTATAATGGGGTGATATGTGAACCCCTTAAATGTGCCCATTTATCCAACAATGTCTCTCAACTATTTTTCTTACAAGACTTCTTTTGTTAAATCCCCTGCATTTATTGCAATGACATTCAAGTTTCTCATTACCATTTGCCTCCAATACCACATTTAACCTAGAAATCTTCCTTTAATTTTCTTCATCCATAATGTTGTTAATATCATTTGGCATTGGGATTTCCTATTACAAAATATACAACTAAGGATGCAATATAAGTACAATATACGAATATATTCTTATAGTACAAATGTCATCTAATATTGACCCCATTTGTACATCTACAGTTAATCAAGCCATTGTCGACATTGATTTACTAAATTTTCATAAGAGTACTAGTCAGAAATTACTAAAGAGATCAAAATTAACCATAGAAATATAAAAAACTCTACCACATAAGCTTCAAATCTTCACTATAATAAAGTAAGAAAATAATTAAACAATTATAAAAGAGAACTAAGCCAATGGCAATTGAGTAGACATGTTCATACCTATTTCCTAGATAAATTAAAATTGTGTCCCCACAAAAAATAGGGCCTAAGATGGGTTAATTAGCTCGGATCCAATTTCATGAATATTCAAAACGAGACAAAGAATTATTAAAAATTTCTAACCTTCAAAGTACGTCCAAAATCTAAGATATATAAATCAATAATTCAATGTGAAACTAGGTGCAGGTCATAGAAAAGAGACTATTACATGCGTTGAAAAATGACCAAACAATTAAGCCTTTATAGATGTCACACCTACAAAAAAAATGTCAAAATATCTAACTGTTGATGCACCTTGACCATGTCAAAGCTGGCTAATTCAATGATCGTTAAACACTTTCAAATGACTATATGTTTTTTTCAAGACCCACAAAATTTGTTGGTATATCGATAGATGTTCGTTCTCTTGTGATGAAAGTGAATCGATCTATAATATCACTTTCTTTGATATATCGACCAATGTTTCAGGGATATATCGACGAACATTCATCACAAGAGAATGGAAGCTCATCAATATATGGTGCCACTCGTGTTGCAAAAGCGGTGGTGGGATAATTGAATCGGAAGCACGACGAATATCAGGGATCCCTAAAAAATGATTGAAATTGTAGTAATTTGAGATGGTACAATTAATTTAACCCATATCGTCATAATATTTTGTCAAATTTTGACCCCATATGTATTAGTGATTGAACAAATTTAAGATTTTTCGATTTATTTTTATTTTTGCAAACCTCATCTACCAACAAGTAGGTTTTGAAACAAGGTTTGTCTAACTAGGCCCAAAGGGTTTTCATAGTTAGAATCTATTTAAACCAAGGTATTCCAACCAAATATTGGTTTTCTATCACCCTAAGGTATAGTGACACCTATAAACATGCTTTCACTACCAACATTTTTTTTTTTTTTTTATCTTTCTTCATAACCAAGTATCTCGACATTATATGTTGGATAAGTTACTTTATTTTGTGGTTTATGGGTGTATTGAGTAGGAAATTATGGAGGCATTTGTGTAGAATTGTTCAAGAGAACCTATGTTGGAAGGTTTACAGTTGGGAGTAAGCTTGTCATTGATGGCAAAGATCAGCATGATCAACAACGCAATGATAATGGAAGAGTAAACTCCATTTTAGAATTTCGGATAATGAGAGTTGAAGTGTCGAAACACTTCACCACCGAAGTGGCGAAATCGCGAGGTGGGGAAATCACGAAGTGGAGTTAAAGCATCGAAACACTTCACCATAGAAGTGGTGAAATGCGAAATGGTGAAATGATCCTAGCCATTGGATCAAGGTGTGATCTGGGCCATCAGATCCAAGAGGTGAATATGGAAGACCATGTCAGAAAGGATAGTCGTGGACCATTGGATCAAGAGGACGTGTGGCAAAAGATCAGAGCTAGTCAAAGACACCATTTCGAAGTTTCATGAATCGCTACTTGGAGTGACGAGAATATCCATCTAAGGATCAATGAGATACGAGATCATAAAAAGATTAGGACCCTCAGATCACCAAGAATGAAGACCGTTGGTCTGAGCTCCATCTCGAAGTCTCGCCTATCATGACTTGGAGTGATGAGAATATCCATATAAGGATCAGCAAGATGCGAGATCATGAAAATATCAGGACCGTCAAATAAGCAAGAATGAGGACCATTGATCTGAGCTCCATCTCGGAGTCTTTCCTATCGTGACTTGGAGTGACGAGAATCTCCATCTAAGGAAAAACGAGATGCGAGATCACGAAAAGATCAGGACCGTCGAATCACCAAGAACATGGACCGTTGATCTGAGCTCCATCTCGGAGCTTCGCCTATCGTGAATTGGAGTGACGAGAAACTCCATCTTAGGAACAAGGATATGCGAAATTGAAATTTAATTGTAGGCGTCAGATCAAGGTGTTATCTAGACCGTTGATCTGACTCCATTTCGGAGTTTTGTGAATCGTGACTTGGAGAGGCAAGAAACATAACCACAAGAACGTTTAAATCACGACATGCGAAATCGTGATATGATCTGAGCTATTGAATCAAGATCAAATATAAACCGTCGAATCATAGGACATGTGGCAAGCGATTGCAATTTCACTGACTTGGAGTCAACGAAGCATGTTGTGGAAACTCATGAAATATGAAGTGCCTTTTGGCACAGCCTATGGTCACCATCAGTGGTCACGAGAAGGGAAGGAGTCAGTTCAGATAAGCTCCATTTTCAGGGTTTTGGGGATCGCGACATGGAGAGTCGAGATGCCTCATCTCCAGATTCAAGAAATGTGAAATTGCGAAAGAACTTTATGCATAAGTGTGTGGTCACATCCATTGGGCACATCGATGGAAGATGGAGGAAGAAGCTAGAGGTGCTAATCTTCACCACAAGGATCCCGAAATGCCGAATTATGAAATGGTAAAACATGAAAAAGATTCCTTATTCTTAATCCAACGGTTCAGGTGAAACTAAAAGAGATCGGAGGGTTATTGTTGCACATCACAGTGTAACTGCCAAAAACCACTGATGGTTTCTGCCAAAGGACTCGAAGACACTTTGGGGTGATTGACAGAGGAGATGAAGAGTCTATGGGAATCCTCAAGAGGGATGAAGATACTTGTGGAGGCGATTGACAGTTGGATGAGCATTGAAGCCTGTAACTGGAACAAAGAAGATGAGCTCAACTATCACAAAGAAGACGAAGAGTCTCAACTGCCAGAGAGGCTGAGAAATCTCAGCATAACATACAGTGATGCTGAATGAGTGGAAAACGGCCAGAGAAGCTGAAGAGTCACGATTTTGATCAGACAGAGCACTCGAGTTGTGGAGGATATCGACGTGGTGTGAGGATGCAGAGGAATGGATAATATTCCATGCACAAGTTGCACAGAATCTATAAGTACATGGTACGGAGAAGAGATGTGGTTGTTGTTGTTGGAGTTGTTGTGGTTGTTGTTGTTGAAGGTGATTCATACGTGAAGAAGGAGGAGAGTGCAGCAGATGAATTGAACGGAAGAGGATGTGTGCAGGAAGGAAGTGAGGCGGACAGAGAAACGGAAGGCAGCAGAACAGTGATGAGTTTGGTAAGCCATTGTTGAACATTATATCACTGTAATAAGTTTCAGTAGCAAATATTTATAAAAAAGGGTGGTTGGGAGGTGCTTGGGAGAACTAGTGTCCTCAGAGGTTCAAGTGGGTGCTTGAACATAGGGAGTTGGTGCTTCCTGCTAGTTGGTGCTAGAGAAACGAGGGAGTTGGTGCTTCCTTCTAGTTGGTTCTAGAGAAACCAGAGAGTTGGTGCTTCCTTCTAGTGGGTGCTAGAGAAAAATAGAGAGTTGGTGCTCTCAACAATTTTCATCTTGCAAAACAGAGGTTGTAGCCTCACAATGAGTTGGTGCTCATATGTATGATAATGTAAAGAATGTAAATAACACTTATCATATAAAGAAGAAGAGGTTTTTACCTTGTATGGGTTTCCTTGGGAAATATCTGTCTCTGTGTTTCTCATATATGTGACTGATGCTGAATGTGCCATTGTTTATTTCCCTGCATTATTGTGATCATCATTGACTGCCTTGTAAAGATTTTAAAAGAAGCATAATTGTTTAAGCACAGTGACAACCGATTCACCCCCCCCCCCTCTCAGTTGTCCAACAATTGGTATCAGAGTCAGCCCCTTTTATCTAAGGGTAGATCATAGAGCTTAAACATGTCAAGCCATGAAGGAAATTCAATAAATAAGGCCCCTCTATTCAATGGAACAAACTTTGCCTTCTGGAAAGTTAGAATGAGAACCTACATAATTTCATTAGGTGTAGATGTCTGGGATGTGGTAGATATTGGTTATGTAAAGCCAGTTGTGCTAGCTAATAAGGATGACAAACTAGAATTTAGCTTCAACTCTAAGGCTATGAATTCTATCTTGAGTGGGCTTGCAGAAGAAGAATTTGTAAAAGTTATGCACCTAGGAACTACCAAAGAAATGTGGGACAAACTCATTAGCAGCTATGAGGGTAATGAGACGGTAAAGGATGCAAAGCTTCAAACCTACAGAATACAGTTTGAACAACTGAAGATGAAGGAAGATGAAACTGTTGGAAAA
>ML780843.1:1017935-1031303 GCA_009831015.1 Picea engelmannii
AACCTACAGAATACAGTTTGAACAACTGAAGATGAAGGAAGATGAAACTGTTGGAAAATACTTTCTGAGAGTAGAAGAAATGGTAAATGCAATGAAGGCACTTGGTGAAACAATTGATGAACCTCCTTTAGTTCAGAAAATCTCGGGATCTCTCCCAGATAGGTTCAACCCGAAGGTCTCTGCTATAGAAGAAATTAATGATCTAAAAACATTGGAGTTTGATCAACTACTAGGAACATTGACTGCATATGAAATGAGAATAGTTAAAGATAAACCTACCTCTAGAGAAGCATCATTTAAAGCAGACAAGAATGAGGATTCCGAGCCCGATGAAATTGAAAAAAAAATTGTGAAGAGAC
Organism: Picea engelmannii; assembly: GCA_009831015.1. Taxonomy (NCBI): domain Eukaryota; kingdom Viridiplantae; phylum Streptophyta; class Pinopsida; order Pinales; family Pinaceae; genus Picea; species Picea engelmannii. The sequence goes on from ML780843.1 coordinate 1,018,295, forward strand.
TGAAGAAGGGATCAGGAAAATACAAAGGTAAACTGCCTTTCAAATGTTTCAGCTGTGGTAGGATAGGTCATTTTGCAAATAAATGTCCCCACAAAGGAAAGGATCAGACATGTGATGATGAGGAGAACTACAAACACATAAATTTCTTTAAAGAGAAAAAATTTAAGAAGAAAATTTTGTGTGTAAACAATGATGATGATCCTTCAAATGATGAAGAAAATGACTCCTCTATTGAAGATAAACTAAATGAATTCATACTTATGGCCAAAGAGGATTATGATTATAAAATCACAGGGAGTGATGAAGAAGAAGCTGTGGTTGACATGGAAGGAGAACTGATCAGTGCACTGGAAGAGATTGACAGACTAAGAATCAAGAACAGAAAACAAAGACAATTGTTGATACAGTTCGAGAAAGACAGTAAAGAACCTGATGAAGACCTTGTCCTACTAAAAGTAGAATTGGAAGAGGCAAAGAAAATTGAACAGATTCTGAAATAACAGCTATCAGAAAAGAAGGCAAGATGTGAAGCATTAGAACAAGAAGTAGTGAAAATGAGGAAAGAAATGGAGAAGTTTCAAGCCTTGTATAATCAGAATCTATCAAGCATCAAAGCCTCAGAAGGATTGTCCACCATTCTGAATTAGCAAAGGAATCCAAAGTTGAAAACTGGCTTGGGGTATGAAGAGGGATCAAGCAATGGTAAGCCAGGAAATGAAGAACCCATCAAGTTTGTCAAAAGTACAACCAATGACAATAACAATCTTGCAGAAATAAAGGAAGACAATCAGCCGCCTAGGCTGAGTAAGGTAAAATATGCCAGATATGATTCTATAGAACAAAGAAGTAATGTTCTCACTACTTAATGACATCATCAGCTTGGAAGAAATCGATTTGCTCAAAGAAGACAACCATTTTCCAGGTACAAAGAATTTTTCTATGGCTATTGTTTCTACTGTGCTAACTTTGGTCACAAAGCTGTAAATTGTTCCTTAAGACTTAGACATGAGAAATTAAGATTTCAAAGGAATAAATACTTTCCACAACAAAGAATGATGTAGCCAAGTAACAAACCTTCACTGATTGCCAATTGCCAAATTAAGTCCAGGGACATGCAACTAAAGAGGTCAAGAAATAATCAACAGTCAATGAGTAGACAACATTGCACCAATAAGTTTGACTTGTTGAACAATGAAATTGAATGCTACATCTATCATAACTATGGACACAAATCTATTGAATGTCGTTTAAGGGAATATGAACCAGATTCAAAATCTCCTGCTGAAAATGTCAAGTTTTGGAAGAAGGAAAGTGACAAGTGTGGATTAGTGTTGTCCGCTCAAAGAAAAACAAACCCTTGGTATATAGACAATGGATGCTCCAAACACATGACGAGAGACAAAGGCAAGTTTCTATCTCTAAGTGAAAGAAAATCAGGAAACGTAACCTTTGGAAATGATGCTCCAGGGAAAATAAAGGGCAAAGGGATGGTGAGCTTAAGTAATGGAAAATGAAAAGCCCAAGATGTTCTACTTGTGGATGGGCTGAAACATAATCTGCTCAATGTAAGTCAAATGTGTGACAGAGGATGAAAAGTGTTGTTCACATCCAAGGACTGCAAGATAAATTCTATAAACTCAGGACAAGTGGTGGCCAAAGGCATAAGGACAAAAAATAATGTATATGTGCTGAAAGAAAATAGAGAAGAATGTCATCTAAGCAAACATGATGAAAGTTGGTTATGGCATAGGAGACTTGGACATCTAAACTTTGACCACTTAATCAAACTCAAAAACCTCGAGGCAGTAAAATATCTTCCGAGAATATCAAAGCCCCAAGATTCAACATGTAAACCCTGTCAAGTAGGGAAGAAAAACAGGACATAGTTTAAGTCCAAGAGCTTTACTTCAACAGAGAAATCACTCCAACTAGTTCATATGGATTTATGTGGACCATCAAGACAGGAAGGTATAGGGAAATAAAACTACTTCATGTTGATTATCAATGATTACTCTAGACTTACTTGGGTTGCCTTTCTCAAAGAAAAAGATGAAGCATTTGAGAAGTTTAAAATATTTAAGGCTTTAACAGAGACTCAAACAGGAAAGAGATTAAAGGCAGTAAGATAATATCGGGGAGGAGAGTTTATGTCAAGAGACTTCAAGGAATTATACGATGAACATGGGATCAAGAGAGAATACACAATCCCAAGAACTCCACAACAAAATGGAGTTGTTGAGAGGCAAAACAGAATAGTGCAGGAAATGGCCAGGTCAACGATGAATGAGAAGAACACTGGTCAAACCTACTAGGTAGAAGAAATACACACAGCAGTCCATGTGCTTAACAAATCCCACCTCAGACCAAAAAGTGACAAGACACCTTATGAATTATGGTTTGGAAGACATGCCTCAATCAAACACTTTAGAGTCTTTGGGAGTAAATGCTACATAAAGAATAATTATGAGAACCTCGGAAAATATGATGACAGGGTTGATGAAGGTATCTTCTTAGGGTATGCTACAAACAGTAAAGGATATAGATGCTATAATAAGAGGCTGCACAAAATGGTTGACTGTATTGATGTAAAAATTGATGAAGGAATCCCAGCAAGAGAGGTGTACAGTAATGAGTCTTCTATAGAAGACACAGCTAAAGCTGAAGATGAACAGGTCCAAGAATCAGAAAATGAAGACTCTGAATCAGATGAAGACTCAGACACTCAGACAGACTCAAATCAGCAGTCAACTACAAATTCCTCCTCCAGAATCATTCAAAAGAATTATCCTGCAAGTCATATAATTGGAGAAAAAGACAAAGGTGTACAAACCAGGAGAAAGCTAATCAAAAACACCAACCAATCTCATATAGCCTTCATATCCATGATGGAACCCAAGAATTTTAATGAAGCCAACAAAGATGACCACTGAGTTAAATCAATGAATGAAGAACTTGATCAGATTGAGAAAAACAATACGTGGGAGATGGTTCAAAGACCTGAAGGTAAAAACATCATTAGCTCCAAATGGATCTTTAAGAATAAGTTGAATGAGCAAGGACAAGTTATCAGGAACAAAGCAAGGTTAGTCTGTAAAGGATATGCTCAGATAGAAGGACTGGATTTTGATGAAACATTTGCGCCCATAGAAAGATTAGAAGCTATCAGAATGTTTCTTGCATATGCTTGTCATAAAAGGTTTAAAGTCTACCAAATGGATGTCAAGTCATCCTTTCTAAATGGAGATTTAAGTGAAGAATTCTATATGGAACAACCAGAGGGTTTCAAAATTTCTGATAACCCTGACTTAGTATGCAAGCTGAAGAAATCCTTATATGGTTTAAAACAAGCCCCTCGAGCCTAGTATCATAGACTGGATACATATCTCAAAGACAAAGGGTTCAAGAGAGGAACAACTGACAAAAATCTGTATATTAAAACATAGGATAATGATTTTCTCATCATATTGGTCTATGTAGATGACATCATCTTTGGATGTAATAAGGATTCATTGGTACAATGGTTTTCTTCTGCCATGGAGTCTGAATTTGAAATGTCTATGATAGGAGAACTGCCATTTTTTCTTGGTTTGCAAATTACTCAGAGGTCCAAAGGGATGTTCATTTCTCAAGAAAAATATCTAAGAGAAATGTTGAAAAGGTTTCAAATGGAAGATTCTAAACCTGTGGGTACACCTATGGTAACTAGATGTAAATTAAGCAAGGATGATGATTCACCTGATGTTGATCAAAGCTCATATCGATCAATGATAGAATGCCTGATGTACATCACAACATCTCTCCCAGACATAATGCATGCCGTAGGAATGGTAAGAAGATATCAGGCTGCACCTAAACAGAGTCATTTGAAAGCTGTCAAAAGGATATTCAGATATTTGAAAGAAATAATGACTTATGGTCTGCGGTATCCCAGAAATCAAAATCTTCAGCTAACTGCTTATTCATATGCAAATTGGGCAAACTGTGTTGATGAGAGAAAAAGCACCAGTGGAGGAGCATTCTTCCTGGGTGACTCCTTAGTAGCCTGGCTTAGTAAAAATCAAGGTTCCATTTCTTTATCAACCACAGAGGAAGAGTACATTGTTGTTGCTACCTGTTGCACTCAGGTATTATGGATGATTCAGATACTTGTAGACTTAGAGGTAAAATACACTGCACTGATCCCAATTCATTGTGATAACACTAATGCCATCAGTGTGTCTAAAAATCCTGTATTCCACTCCAAGACCAAACATATTCCCATAAAATATCATTTTCTGAGAGAGCAAGTCACCAATCAGATTGTTCAGGTCAATTACATTCCCACTACAGAACAAATTGCATACATATTTACTAAACCCCTAGCCAAGACACCATTTGAATATCTCAGACAGAAGCTAGGTGTCATCCCGTCTCACATCTAAGAGAGTCCATCCTGTCAGGGGGAGCGTGTTTTCTTTGACATTGATGTCAAAGGGGGAGAAAAGGAGTTGTCTGGATCGGATGCTACAGTTGGAGGTCGAAACAAATTAGTGCAATCATTCAGGGTTTCCATCAATGCCAAAGGGGGAGATTGTTGGAAGGTTTACAGTTGGGAGTAAGCTTGTCATTGATGGCAAAGATCAACATGATTAGCAGCGCAGTGATAATGGAAGAGTAAACTCCATTTTAGAATTTCAGATACCGGGAGTTGAAGTTTCGAAACACTTCACCACCGAAGTGGTGAAATCGCGAGGTGGGGAAATCACGAAGTGGATTTGAAGCGTCGAAACACTCCACCACAGAAGTGGCGAAATGCGAAATGGCGAAATGATCCTAGCCGTTGGATCAAGGTGTGATCTGGGCCATTAGATCCAGGAGGTGAATATGGAAGACCACATCAAAAAGGACAGTTGTGGATCGTTGGATCAAGAGGACGTGTGGTGAAAGATCAGAGCTAGTCAAAGAATCCATTTCAGAGTTTCATGAATCGCGACTTGGAGTGACAAGAATCTCCATCTAAGGATCAGTGAGATACGAGATCATGAAAATATCAGGACCGTCAGATCACCAAGAACGAGGACTGTTGATCTGAACTCCATCTCGGAGTCTCACCTATCACGACTTGGAGTGACGAGAATCTCCATATAAGGATCAGCGAGATGCGAGATTACAAAAAGATCAGGACCGTCAGATCACCAAGAAAGAGGACCATTGATCTGAGCTCTATGTCGGAGTCTCGCCTATCGCGACTTGGAGTGACAAGAATCTCCATCTAAGGAACAACAAGATGCGAGATTGCGAAAAGATCAAGACCGTCGGATCACCAAGAACGTGGACCGTTGATCTGAGCTCCATCTCGGAGCTTCGCCTATCATGACTTGGAGTGATGATAACCTCCATCTTAGGAACAGGGATATGAGAAATCGCGATTTAATCGCAGTCGTTAGATCAAGGTGTGATATGGACCATTGATCCGACTCCATTTCAGAGTTTTGCGAATCACGACTTGGAGAGGCAAGAAACATAACCACAAGAACGCCAAAATCACGATATGCGAAATCGTGATATGATCTGAGCTGTTGAATCAAGATCAGATATGAACCATCAAATCATAAGACAAGTGGCAAGCGATTGCAATTTCGTTGACTTGGAGTCAACAAAGCATGGTGTGGAAACTCGTGAAATATGAAGCGGCTTTTGGCACAACCTATGGTCACCGCCAGTGGTCACGAGAAGGGAAGGAGTCAGTTCAGATAAGCTCCATTTTGGGGTTTCGGGGATCACGAATTGGAGAGTTGAGATGCCTCATCTCCAGATTCACGAAATGCGAAATCCTGAAAGTGCTTTATGCATAAGCGCGTGGTCACAACCATTGGGCACATCGATGGAAGATGGAGGAAGAAGATAGAGGTGATAAGCTTCACCACATGGATCCTGAAATGCCGAATTACGAAATGGAAAAACAGGCACAAGATTCTTTATTCTTAATCAAACGGTTCAGGTGAAACTGAAAGAGATCAGAGGGCTACTATTGCACGTCATAGTGTAACTGCCAAAAACCACTGATGGTTTCTGCCAGAGGAATCGAATACACTTCAAGGTGATTGACAGAGGAGATGAAGAGTCTCTGGGAATATTCAAGAGGGATGAAGATGCTCATGGAGGCGATTGACAGCTGGATGAGCATTGAAGCCTGTAACTGGAACAAAGAAGGTGAGCTCAACTGTCACAGAGAAGATGAAGAGTCTCAACTGCCAGAGAGGTTGATGAATCTCAACATAAGATACAGTGATGTTGAACAAGTGGAAAACGGCCAGAGAAGATGAAGAGTCACGATGATGATCAGACAGAGAACTCGAGTTGTGGAGGATATAGGCACGGTGTGAGCATGCAGAGGAATGGCTAATATTCCATGCACAAGTTGCACAAAATCTATAAGTACATGGTACAAAGAAGAGATGTGGTTGTTGATGTTGGGGTTATTATGGTTGTTGTTGTTGAAGGTGATTCATGTATGAAGAAGGAGGAGAGTGCAACAAATGAATTAAATAGAAGAGGATGTGTGTAGGAAGGCAGTGAGGCGGATAGAGCAACGAAATGCAAAATAATAGTGATGAGTCTGGTAAGCCATTGTTGAACATTATATCTCTGTAATAAGTTTCAGTAGCAAAGATTTATAAAACAGGGTGGTTGGGAGGTGTTAGGGAGGACTGGTCTCCTCAGAGGTTCAAGTGGGTGCTTGAACACAGGGAGTTTGTGCTTCCTGCTAGTTGGTGCTAGAGAAACTAGGGAGTTAGTGCTTCCTTCTAGTTGGTGCTAGAGAAACCAGGGAGTTGGTGCTTCCTTCTAGTGGGTGCTAGAGAAAAACAGAGAGTTGGTGCTCTCAACAAGTTGCATCTTGCAAAACAGAGGTTGTAGCCTCACAATGAGTTGGTGCTCATATGTATGATAATGTAAAGAATGTAAATAACACTTATCATATAAAGAAGAAGAGGTTTTTACCCTGTATGGGTTTCCTTGGGAAATCTCTGTCTTTGTGTTTCTCATATATGTGACTGATGTTGAATGTGCCATTGTTTATTTCTATGAACATATACCTTAGAAACAATTTTTGAAAATCCCTTCATTTGATCCCTTAAAACTTTTACTTGTCCTAACTCTGTTTTTTGGCAGATTCATAAATTCAAAATGCTAAAAAAAGATGGGATTAATGAATCATGTAAGTATAGATGATAATGTTCTCAGGTGATATGTGTGGTATCAACATAGTTCCAAATTATTCTCTTACGATGTTTAATCATAAAGGCCTTAAGTTGTCCATACCAGGGTTTATGTAATGATGATTTATTTACAGATGCAACCTAATATGACCTAAATGGTATTATTAAAATAAAATTAACTCCTAGCCCCAAGTGAAGAATATATTGTGTGCATATATAATTATATCATAGTTCTCCACATCTTTTATTAGATAATTTTAATCTAGGCTGAGTTAGAATTTTTAGGTCGGATGTGGAAGAGGTGATTTTAGAGTTGGAGGATACCAAAATGTGGGAAGGACATGTTTTATTCAATTACCTCTTAAATGATAGAAAGAAGTGAGGTTTTTTCATGGGATTACCTTGAGATCTTTGATATTACTTCCATTTCCTCCTCTAGTTGATGACCATACCTAGACTTCATTCTCCACCTTCTATAGTTGGGAATTGAACTATGTGATGATACTTCTAATATTAATGTAGGAAACAACAATTTAAACATCACTACATTGAGTTAACATGCACTCAAATTTCAACCAAACATAATTTTAAGGATGAAGAGACAATGTGTGATGTTGTATAGGGTATTGAACTAAGTCTTAAAAGGAAGGTTATGGAAATGTATGTATAATGGAGGAAGTTTGATAAGAACAAATGGTATTCATGGCATGCTTCACAGCCATGACATATAGTTTGAAACATGAAATCATACATGATCCTTTGGAAATCTAAAATACAATCAACTTATAGAAGTTACTCTTGATCAAAAGGTATTTGGAAACAAAAGGTAACAACAAGTGATTCCATGAAAAGAAAATGTAGAACCATCCTGTGGAAATAGGTACCCATGTGTGTATTGCATCATAGGAGATGAATTAAGAGTCCAAGATTTGGTTCATAGATATGTGATTGAAATGCATTCAAATAAAATGACCCCTATCATATTTCTCTTACCTTGTTATCAACCCTCAAAACATAATAGAGAAGTGGCTACCAACCAGAAACATGAGATGAAATAGAGTGAGGTGGAGTGACCAATTGTCCCTATAATAAAATGCATGCTTGAAATTTCTTATAGGAACAATAAGTGAAAAAAATATATGGGCATAAGGTTGATAAGTCACAAACAAAGTAAAATTGTCGTCCATATTTGAAATTCTTCACAGTAATTCAAAGCTAAATAAATGAAAGAGAGTTTCTCTCCTTATTTTTAATTGTATTCCTTTTCCTTTACTGAATGTTTTATGCATCACCTTGTCTCCTTATCCTATGGAATCCTCACTAATTAGTTATTTCTTTCTCTCATCGATTTATCGCAATGCGTTTAGTACTTTGGATGGCTCATACTACACCACAAAAATCGTATTTTGGATTTTTAACTTAATTCATGCATTTATATGCCCTAATTCAAGTGCATAAAACTATGTATGAGATACAACAAAGTAGGTAGTCAAAAATTTATCTTGTTGATCCTCGTACTGTGTGTTTGTATCCTAAATCAGTATAAAAGAAGATTCCTACTTCTTTAGTATCTTCTCAGAAATGACACCAAAAGTTATGTTTGAATTATATACCCTTCTAGCGCAAAATTAGAAAGGCTAATTGCTATGTATTTTAATTAACAACTTCGATTCATTAGATCTTGTGATATATTGTACACTATATGTGTACAATCAAGATTCTTGTATTGACTAATTTTTTACAATGTTAAATATCTATTAAATAAAATTTATATTATAATTGTAAAGGAAAATAATTCTATTCTATTTTCATAAAGAAAAAGAAACTTCAAAGAAAAGAGCATAAGATATATGTAACGACCCCATCGTTATGACTACAAGCGAAGCAGAAATGGAATTGTTTTCTAGGAAAGAAGGCGACGAAGACATCATTTTAACCACACCACTAACGACAAACGCAAGCACGCAGTCCAGGCAAATAGGAAACTATGACTCCACACATTGGCGCAAGGGAAATTGGGAGAAACAGACATAGAACAAGCAGGAGGAACGACTACCTGACCAACGCAGCAAGACATGCCTACAAGCTAAGGGACAAAATCACCCTCCCGACACAATGACCTTGATGAACAAGAATAGAACCTCAAGGCATGAGAAGCAAATGCATGAGGGCATTCTACCCATGCACCAAAAGCATATTACAACGCTGGACAACACCCACACGGAAGACACCGACTTGACCAAGTTATCGTTCTCCGCTATCCAATAGGGTGCGCCATGATCCACTCATCAGGAATCATGCCATCCCCAGGTGATAGATGCGTCAATAACCTTGGTGCAACACATCCTATCTCGAACAAATACATAGCTCAACCCACGTGCTAGGACCCGAAATAACTGACACAAGACTACAAGACGATTAAGAAAGAAAACAACTCAACAAAGACTCTTGGAAGCCTAAGTTAACTCTTCCCACCCTATCATTATTATTGTTGTCGATAAATTTTCTCAGTCCAATCCAGTAAGAACTAAGGGTATAAATTCCTAACTAAAAACAATTACAATTATAATCTACGCAACAAGTATAATCTAGGTAATAAGTAACATAACTTTTTCCATATAGTCACATGCCAAGAATATAATAAAAATGTTATATAAAAGTTTATGGGTAATAAAAATTCTGATACAATTTATTTTTTTGAAAAATCAACAACACAACCACTAAGTTAATCGTGTAAAAACTTACATATTAAAATAATAAAGGTTTAAATGCATTCCTAATGTGAAATCTCAACCATTATAAATATACCATTAATCACAAAATTTTATAATTAGAAACATGTGTATTCAAATAATAAAAGCCTTCGAACAGTCATAAGAAATCTCAACACATACTTTAGTAAGGCAAAGGTGCAAATTTCCAGACATGAATTACTGATGGAAAAAGGACAAATAAAGCCTCACACATTGAATCTTTTCCAGAGTATAACCATAGCTTGAACCAAAACAATCTAATACAATTTCATTCTATGGAAATGACAAAGTAAAACAATGCAGTCATTGTGATTAAGGTGTGAGTTAGTTAACCAACATTTCAACTAAACAAGTGGCAACTATAAAGGATAAATATGCTCCTCATGAATACATAGCTCTCAATGGATGTTCAATGTGAATGCTACCCAAGCTATTATTTTAATCCATACATCTGTAACAATGGCCAATAAACATTTAAACAGTCAACATGTTAGAACTGTCAAGACACCGATACGAATACGAGTAACTCGTCGTTTAAAACTTTTAATAAATCTCTGGCATAAACAAATAGTCAAGCTATTATTTTATTTCTGCATTGATTCCTTTGTGCAATGGATTGCTATTAAGATTATCTTTTCATTTATTCCTGTGTGCAATACCTTGCTATGACTAAAATTTGGCAGACGGACATATGAAACACAATCAGTAATCAGGCTACCATAATTGTCTCTGTGGGTATCCCTGTGTAATATTTATTGCAATTACTAAGATTTATATCATTCAACTGCTAACACTAGAATGGCTTCCTGGAATCGTTGACCCATTTGCATTAACTGATATATAAAAGTGATAAGATAAATTGCTAAGTTTCAATCACCCTAAAGAATGCTATAATGAGGATGTTGTGTATAGAACGTTGCCCATGTACATGTACATTCCGAGAGAAGAAGGAGAAAGTTGTCAAGTGATGCTAGGTGAATCGCTGCGGAGTATACTAAGGCTGGGTGAAAACTGTGCAGGGTAGAAATAATCATGGAAGCCAAAAATTGCAAGACTGTTGTGTGGAATCGACTATTAAAAACATTCACGGGTTTACAACAAGGCTACACCATGTATCTACACATTAGACATTAATTACAAATCGCCATAGCTCCATAGTATCCATAGTACCTATGGCTCGTCCCAACCGTGGCACTGGGATCTCGTTGAAGTACTCACCGGGGTAGACACAAAAGGTGGGATACACTTAACGAGAATGTTGTTGAAAAAATAAAACTCATCCTTAAGGAAACGAAATCGAATATTAATGCAGTCGAGCATAGAGTCCATCCCTGGTCAATCAAAGGATAAAAGTACTCCGAGGTAACAATTGGAAAAATTTCCAGGCAACAATACCTCCAGCAATGAAACAACATTCAATATATAAAAACATAGAGCAAATTTCCAACAACGAAACGCATTCCAGATACAAAAACGCAAAGCAAATACCAGCCAGTATATAAAATGCAGAGTTAAAAAAAATTGTCGTCAATCAATAAAATGCAGGGTTAATTAATCACATCAAGATGCAGACCACCCACTACCTAGAACACCCAACAAGGCTAGACGACTAGAAAGAACCTCCTTCACCCATCATCCACGCACAGAAAAGAAGGGCGTTTAGATCCATAGTTCCATTAACACTGAAGTGATGATCGTAGATCATGCTCCTGGCCGACTACTCAGGCGTGGACCGATGAGCTAGGGACGAAGGAAAAAATAAACTGCAATCATAACAATTCAATAAACCATAGAAAGGTCAAGACATGTAGGGATCGAAGGCCATGGGAAATCAACATCAAGCTAAAGGCTATGGGGAAAATTCCAGTCATCAACTAGAATTCTAAGACAATGATTTTTCGTACCCAAATAAACATGTAGAACTAAAATCATAAATCATACTAACAATCTACCATGTAGCAATAAAGGAAGTGTATCGTTTCCCAATCGCCCGCTCTGAGTTGATGTCCCACGTGCTTCGTGCAATTCCCGCTTGTCAACTTATGAGACTTCACCGATACCTCCCAGCCAACGCTAGGGGTACTCTTCTTCCCCCTTATCCCCCCAAGCCACAAAGGGGCCACACACACTGACCAGAGAATCAGCTAGCTTCTAGCTCGCCTCACAAGGTCGAGCTACCACTCCTCACCGAGCTGGGTATCCCAACTCCCACAAGCTAAGTCAGTCAAGTATAGATTTTTGCAGCGTAAAGTTACGTATGAATGAAGATATCTATCATCCTTCTGCTCCCTCCATTATATAGATTTTCTAAGTCCATTACTTTCCCTTAATCCCTTTTAATTATTGTTTATTAATTTAAATCATAATAATCCTTCCCGTACATGTGTCACCCATCCTCATCATTCCTCTAGAAATTAATTACCTTAATTAATTAACTACCCCTATTTCCTCACCCACCTAAAATCATTCCTAGAATCGCTCCTAGGGGTCCCCATATTCCCTTACAAGTTTTAATGACTCTCCCTATTACTAATTTACTAGTTGAGTTTGATTTTAGAAAGTTCTTAAGTGCTAGACACCTTACTAAGTTAGTCTTTCCACTTTTTCCTTGTTTCTGTTGATTAAGGTTGGTTGTCATTAATGTCAACCCTTGAAGAAAGACCCATAGCACAAAGGTTTGGGTAATGGACCCAATAGTGTTTTATGTAAATATGACTCATTATTGTTTTGTCATGGTTGATAAGAAGTAAATATGGATGAACTCCAAAGTGGTCCCCTTATGGTGAAAGCCCTCACGAGAAGATGCTTTGTGGAGTAAGAGAACCCTTGCTTAATTGTGGAATAATGAGATGAAGGAAAGTGAATTTGTCAAGGAAAATATCCTATATGGATAGTTCTTGTCATGTCATTTCTAGTGGTATGTGGAATGTCACATAATTCCTCACGGTTAGAGAGTTATGGCCATGAGAAGTTGGAGACCCCAAGTTTGGGTAATGGACCCAAGTTTGTTTGATGGGTAACAGTATGAGTTATGATATATTTTCAGATAATACTATT
>ML780843.1:1038386-1051538 GCA_009831015.1 Picea engelmannii
GTGAATAAAAAATAAATTATTTCAATAATAATTTTAATGGAGAAATTAGAAGTGGACCCAACCCTAAAATAAGGAAAGTGGGGCCAAGTGACCTAGAAGATGTTTCTAAGGAAGCTACTTGGAGAGTATAAATAAGAGGCAAGTCTCTCTCATTTTAATCAAAATTAAGCATATTGAATATCTATAGGTGTCTGAGGTATAAAAATGATATCTAAGCTGAAATTCTGAGGAAAGTGAAGAAAAGAAGGCCGAAATGCAAGGAAGGATAAATTCTTTTGATGGTGCTTTCTAAGGTATGTTGTTTTCAGGTCATCTCACCCTTTTCGCTATAAATTTTTTTCTATAATGATTCAGATCCTGAAATTTCTATGAAAGTGAGAAAACATATCCAAGTATCTTTGGTTAAACATTCATATTTTGGGTCATTTAGTTTGGGAGTTGCACTCTTTGGAGAATAGGGTTTGTGGCCAGTCCTGAAACTAGTCAAAATAAGGTGTTTCGGGTAAAAATGTCATAACTTCTTCATAACAGCTCCCAATTCAGTGAGACCACATTTTTTGGTTAGGGTACAGTCTGTAGTATTTTGTGTAACATTTTCAGATCATTTCATCAAATATTTTGTGAGGGGCATGCTCTACAAGGTCGCTCTCTAGAATAAGCCAGAATTCAACAAGGTATGTCAATTTTTCTATAACTCCTTTTCTGAGAGGTTCCAAGTAGTGCCACTTGGAGGAATTTCATAAAACACACTGAAGAAAATTGTGTATCAGTTTCAGATCTTTATACACAAGTTCAAATTTATGATTACTTCAAGTTAGGGTTGTTGACTAATCCAAAACTAGGCATGTGAGACTAAAGAAAAGTTTGATGAAAATGCTAGTATCTTGTTTTTGAAAGTTAAGGAAGGTTTGCAGGAATGTGATCATATACACCAAGTCTATTACAGATCTTCAAATCAGATTTGGATGATGAAATTGATGAGGGATTTTGGTTGAGGTACATGTTGAGTACATGGTTGAGACAAGTAGTTGATGAGTTGGCGCACATACATGAGGTGTATAGTTGATGATGATGGGTACATATTGATGAGTCATAGTTGATGAGTAGTTGACACATTATTGGTACGCACTTGGTTATAGTACAGGTTGATTACAGGTTGGTGCATGGTTGATGCACTTGTTTATGGTACAGGTTGATTACAGGATGGTGCATGGTTCATGCACTTGTTTATGGTACAGGTTGATTACAGTTTGGTGCATGGTTGATGCACTTGTTTATGGTACAAGTTGATTACAGGTTGATGCATGGTTGATGCATGGTTCAGATTTATTGGTACAGTTTTACAGCAGTATATCTCACAGTGATAGTGTGATAGTGGTTCCATCATTCTACTTCTACTTCAGGGTGGCAAGATGGGGCAAGGATAGGTGGTTGTAGCCACCTTCCAGTTGTAGCTGGAGAACATTGGGGGTTGTAGCCTCCTTCTGGTTGTAGCCAGAGATTTGGGGATTTGGAGCTTCCCTCAGGTTGTAGCCTGAGAAACTAGGAGGTTGGAGCCTCCTTCCAGTTGCAGCTGAAAACAAAGGAAGTTGGTGCTTTCAATGAATGTAATTCTTCAAGACATATAAGAAAAATAATTCCATGGTTTTCTCCCGATTTGGGTTTCCACGTAAAACACTGGTGTACTGTGAATGTGTGCGATTGTTTATTTATTACTGCTCATTATTGGATAATAATTCTACACTGATATAACATTTGAAGAAAAAGGATTATAATTACGTTATTACTGATTCACCCTCCCTCTCAGTAATCCAACAGTTTCCCCTTTATTTTATGTTTCCCACTTTTTCCTAGTTTCCTAAATCTTTTAAATTTCCCTCTTTTCCTTTTATTTAATACTCAAAAAGGCATGTGCAGAAAATTACTCCTTTTTCCATTTTTATTTTTAATGAATAAATTTTTAATTTTTATAATATAATCAAACAATTATTTCCCCTTTTTAAATTTTATCTCAATAGACTTTTATAAAGAAATATAATTTCTTACCCCCTTCTTGTCACAAGATTAATGAAGATTATCATTATTATCTATTATATTTTTAGATTATATATATATATATATATATATATCAAATAAATAGATTAAATTTTTATCACAAATATAATTTAGACCTAGACTTTATTTTCCCAGGTTGGGCGAAATTTTATTAGGGGAAATGTTTTAAATCTTTCTTATCATGTTATTCATCCTAAGGCCATCTAAGTTTATCCATTTATTAATTAACAATGCGACATGCCCTTCAGGACACACTAGGTGCTCCAAGGGTGCCACTCGCCTCATTTTGTTTCCCTTGTGCGATGTTCCCTTCAGGATGCACTACATACTCCAAGGGTGCCACTCGCCTCTTTCTATTTTTCTTGCGCGACGTTCCCTTCAGGGTGCACTACATGATCCAAGGGTTCCACTCACCTCTTAACTGACTTGGTAGACATAAAAAACCCCTGGATTCAATACTCCGCCAGGTGATCTTTTGGGATACTAAGGGCCTCTAAGGAATAATGAACCTGCCTTATTGCGCACCCCTTAGCATCATTATGAGAAAATTTCGCAGTCAGCCCTCATGGCATCATGGGTCTTCTCAAACTAGGTAGTCATTAACCTATAATTCGAGCCACAGCGAGAGTGCTAGTAGGTTGTGGTAGGGTTGTTGTCCACACCTCTCCCTCAACATCTTTGGTAGTCATGCATGAACCCTCTACTCCACATGTGAGTCTAGTTGACAAGCTATCATCATCCTGCATCATCAACGAATCATGTTAGAAATATGTCCATATCATATCATCTAATCAGATCCGCTAATATCACATATAAAAAAAGAAAACCCCAATGGTTCAGTCCCTGAATCTATCTAGAGTCCAAGGGGTTCCATCGATGCCTATACATCCTCGTGGCACAAAATCCTGCACACTAAGTAAAAATGAGTCAATAACACCTATCTATGTCAATGCAGCACAATAACATGTCATCAATTCACAACACCTCATAATATAATCAAATTCCCAAAAGTATAATAATCTGGATCACTTGCAAGAAAGTGTCCTCAAAGAATAAGTTTGTTTAGTGTGTGGAAGAGAGAGATGTTACATACAACCCCTCTTGGTCTAAACTTCATCCCGAAGTTTCACAGTATATAAGTGCTAAAGTAATGGGTATCACAATATCATAAGTCTATCTATCAAAAAAAAATGGAAACTTCTGGCACATATCATATGCGTCCTCCCAGGTCGTCGAGTTCAGACTATAGTTGCCCCACTCAACCTAGACTTGATCTACTGTTTGACGTAGTAGATGTCAAAAGTGATGATCCAGTATGTGGATCAGCTCAACCATTAGCGCACCCTCATCCGATATCCACAAGATTCTCAAGTCAAACATGTGTAGGATCACTAATCATAATGTCTCAATAGAGACGTGAAATACATCGTGCATATGCCTCAAGACTCAGGCAAGGCTTGTCATTAGGAAACGAGCCTCTCCTTTCCACAATCTCATAGGATCCCACGAACCTAGGAGATAGTTTATCCCCTTTTCCAAACTTGATCAAACTCTTATGTAGTTTCAATCGCAAAAATACTCGATCTCCACATCGTAACTATGGTCGACATGATGCACATCAACATAACTCTTCTGTTGATCCTGTGATTCCTTGATCCTTTGTCTTACAGTTTTCATTTAATCTTCCATTTCTTGGATTGATTTCAGTCCCACTAGGACCCTATGCTCAAGCTGATCCCAATTCAAGGCGTCTAACACGGTCTCCCATAAAGACACTCGAAAGGTACCATATTAATGGCACTTGTTAATTGTTGTTATCAACAAATTTTACCAGTGGAAAGAATTCTTCCCAACACTTCTGTTGGTCCATCACATACATGCACAACAAGTCTTTCAAGGTGTGGTTCGTTTGTTTGGTTCGCCCATCCATCTCCAGGTAACACGAAGAACTAAAGTTAAGATGGGTTCCCAAGGCCTCTTGGAAACTATTCCAAATCATCCAGTAAACATTGATCCTCGGTCAGATATAATCCTCTTAGGCACGCCATGTAGCCTCACCATCTCACTGATGAAAACTCCAGTTATGTCAGGTGCCTGATACGTCATACACACATGAATAAAGTGAGAAATCTTCGTCAAAGTGTCTAATACTATGAAAATCGAGTCATGTCTCCTTTCTGTCAGTGGAAAACCAACAATAAAATCCATCGAAATAACCTCCCATTTCGATTACAGAATAGCGTGTGGCTATAGTAATCCTGTTGGATGTCTATGTTCAGCTTTTACCTGCTAACATTCTAGACATCTGGCCACATAGTTGACTATGTCTGCCTTCATTCCTTTCCAGAAGAATAAGGGTTTAAGGTCTGCCCTCATCTTTGTGACTCCTGGGTGAGCCATGTATACTACTCTATGAGCCTCGTCTAGGATCACGCTCCTCAACTCGTCATTTGGTGGTACGTAAATCTGATTTTTAAACCTTAATAACCCATCGTCATCAAACGTAAATCCTTCAAATCTTGGTACCATCATTGTGTTTTATCTGATAAAACCCTTGACCTCTTTGTACCAGTCATCATCGTGCTCTAAAGTTAGAATCTTTTCACGTAGATTCATCTAAAGAGGCAACACTGGAAAGATGCATGGTCTCCGACTCAATGCATCTGCCACTCGATTCACTGTTCCTTTTATGTAAGTAATCTCGAATTCGTACTCTCTAAGAAACTCTGACCAACATCGTTGTCGCACATTCATTTCTCTTTGTGTAAATATGTGTTGTAGTCCACAGTGGTCCGCCCTTAGTTCAAAATTTTCATCCAACAACGTAGTGTCTCCAAACCTTCAAGACATATACAATGACTAACAAATCCCAATCGTGCATCGTATATTTTTCCTCATGCCTTCTCAGTTTCCTAGAGATGTAGGTGATCACTCGATTGTCTTGCATCAATACTTCGCCTAAGACTTCCTTGGATGCGTCAGTGCATACCAAGAAGTCTGCATCCATGTCAGGGACCTTTAGTATTGATGTCATGGTCAACAGCTCTTGAGCCTTCTAAAATATTCTGTGCATTTCTCGGTCCAAACAAACTTCTTGCTCTTCTTTTGCAATTCCTTGATCGGATTTGCTATCTTCGAAAATCCCTCGACGAACCATCAATACTATCCTACTAAACCCATGAAGCTATGCACTTCCGAGACATTCGTCAATTCAGGCCATTCCATAATGGCCTCGACATTTATTGGATCCACGATGATACCTTCATTGGAGATGACATGTCCTAAGTAGTGAATCCTCAATTGATAAAATGATCATTTTGACAACTTCCCATACAATTTGTGCTCTCGTAGACACTTTAGTACTAAGCGCAAGTGCTCTTCATGCTCCTCCATCGTCTGAGAGTAAATCAAAATATCGTCCATGAATATTTGGACAAACTTGTCCAAGCACTCACAGAACACCACATTCATCAAACTCATAAATATCCCTGGGGCGTTTGTCAGTCCAAACGGTAAAAAAATAAACTTGTAATGTCAAAACCTCATCTTAAAGGCGGTCTTAGGGACATCGTCCTCCTTGATCCACAACCTCTGATACCTTGATCACAAATCGATCTTTGAGAACACCGTTGCACCCTTCAAATGATCAAAAAATCATCTATCCTCAGCAATGGATATTGATCCTTGATTGTTTCCTTGATCAATTGCCGGTAGTTAATGCAAAGCCTCCATGACCCATCCTTCTTTCGTATGAAAATAACAGGTGCACCCCATGGTGACACACTTGGATGTATCAGTCCCATGTCTAGCAATTCTTTCAGTTTCATTCTCAACTCCTGTAACTCTGGGGTCGACATACGATAAGGCGTTCTCGCTATCGGTTCAGTCCCTAGTTTTAAGTCTATAGTAAAACTCCAATTCCCTCTCTGGTAGCATCCCAGGTAACTCCTCCCGAAATACATCTACAAACTATCTCACCATAGGACGGTGTTCTAGACTTTCCAGTACTCCATTCTCGTTTAACACAAGGATCTCATAAAGCTTACATCCCTTGTGCATGCTCTTCTGTAGCTGCAAGGAAGAGATGAACCTCAGGGAAACTCCCTAGTTCCGTCCTACAATCACGCATCTCTGTCCCTCATCACTGACCAAGCTCAATCGCTTCGTCTTACAGTTGAGTATAGTCTCATGCGATTCCAACCAGTCCATACCGATCACAACGTCATAAGATCCTAAGATCATGTCGTACATGTTGGCCCTGGTGAGAAAATCTCCCAGGTTAAGGTACAACCCATAACCTTTCCTCCAACCTTTTGTTTTGCTCCCGAAGCCATCTCCACAAAGATAAATGCATCATGTTCAACTTCCTTTACCTTAATCCCTTTTAGCGTCGGACCAGAGATGAAACTCTTGGTAGTACCAGGATCTATCAAATACTAATGGTATAGTCAACGGTGGTACCTAACATCTCAAGCACCGTCGACTGGTGCTCTGCCTAGCAGTTATTCACCGCTACAAGAATCTGATGGGCCTTGCCGAAAACTCCCATGGTAGTGTGTCTGACTAATCCAGATTCTCCGGCCTTTTCCTATGGGAAAAAATGTTGGTAATGTGGCTCCCCACAATCCAAAACACCATTTTTTGTCCAACAATCCTGGTAGCCGAAGTAGAAGCTAAATTAAAACACTAAGTCCAACACAAATTTGTTGACCTTAAGTTTCTCAATAAGGGTGCAGAGCATACTAAAGCATCTCCAAAAATAGGCCTTGTACTCAGGCAACGTACAACTGTCATGTCGTAAGGTGTTTGAACTCGTGGAGTTGTCGCTCAATGAATTCCTTAGGAGATACCTCTCATGGAACCATTCCTCGAACTTTTCCCATGACATGTCTTCGGCGACCATGCTTAAAAGTGGTAGGAGCGTCTTCCAACATAGAAGAACGCTCCCCTTGAGATAAAAGACCACCCTGTGGACCTTTAGGATGGAGGTCGTAATTGCGAAGCATGAAGCACAATGGCTTTCTCTACAACCGTGCCTCGATGGCACAGCCGTCCGCGACACTTGTGGACTTGAGAACTCAACTCGCTCGAGTTCTCAGTGTATGCTAACGGTACTAGCTAGGGCGCGCTATGGACCCTCAGGGGTATAGGTGCCTTGTCCACCTCTTAGTATTGTTGGTGAATCAAGGCCCTTTGACATTACTTGGAAGGGCCTTTTCAGACCATTATCATACCTCACAGCAAGTGAATCCAACCCAAGGACTTGCCCTTCCCCTTTGGGGTTCTACTCCAAGGGTGTGGAAACCTTTCCAAGCATCGCACCTCCTTCCACGACACAACGTTGTGAACCTCTGAGGTGTCCTCTAAACGAGATCACCGCATGAATTTGCTAAAGTTTTAAGAAGCGCTAGGTTGATACTCATAGTTTATTGCAGTGGAAAGCATGGCGATCCACAATCATAGGGTTGAACCTGATCTAATAACACATGTAATGACCCATCGTTACGACTACAAGAAAAGCAGAAGTGAACTTTTTTTCTAGGAAAGAAGGCAAGACATCAGTTTAACCAAACCACTGATGACAAACGCAAGCACATAGTCCAGGAAAACAGGAAACTATGACTCCATGCACTGGCGCAAGGGAAACTGGGTGAAATAGGTGTAGAACAACTAGGAGGACCGACTAACCACTCGATGCAACAAGAAATACGTACAAGATAAGGGACAACATCCCCCTCCCGACACAATGACCTTGATGAACAAGACTATAAGCTCAAGGCATGTGAACCAAATGCATGAGGGCGTTCTACCCATGCACCAAAAGCATCTTAAAATGCTTGACAACACCCACATGGAAGACACCGATTTCGGCCAAGTTATCACTCGCTGCTATACAATAGGGCATGCCACGATCCCCACATCAGGAATCATGCCATCCCTAGGTGATAGACGTGTCAATAACCTTGGTGCAACACATCCTATTTGGACCAAAGACTCAGCCCAACCTACGCGCTAGGAGACCGAAATAACTGACACAAGACTACAAGATGATTAAGAAAGAAAAAAAACTCAACAAATACTCTTGGAATCCTAAGTTAACTCTTCCCACCCTATCATTCTTATTGTTGTCGATAAATTTTCCCAGTGCAATCCAGTAAGAACTAAGGGTATAAATTGCTAACTAAAAAAAATTACAATTATAATCTACGAAACAAGTATAATCTAGGTAATAAGTAACATAACTTTTTCCATATAATCACATGCCAAGAATATAATAGAAAATGTTATACAAAAGTTTATGGGTAAGAAAATTTCTTATACAATTTATTATTTTGAAAAATCAACAACACAACCACTAAGTTAATCGTGTAAAAACTTACATATTAAAATAATAAAGGTTTAAACACATTCCTAATGTGAAATCTCGACCATTATAAATATACCATTCAACACAAAATTTCATAATTAGAAACCTACGTATTCAAATAATAAAAGGCTTCGAACAGTCCTAATAAGCAATCTCAACACATACTTTAGTAAGGCAAAGGTGCGAATTTCCAGACATGAATTATTGATGGACAAAGGACAAATAAAGCCTCACACATTGAATCTTTTCCAGAGTATAACCACAGTTTGAACCGAAACAATCTAATATGATTTCATTCTATGGAACTACCAAAGTAAAGCAATGTAGTCATTGTGATTAAGGTGTGAGTTAGTTAACCAATGTATCCACTAAACAACTGGCAACTATAAGGGATAAATACGCTCCTCATGAATACATAGATCTCAACGGTTGTTCAATGTGAATGCTACCCAATCTATTATTTTAATCCAGACATCTATAACGATGGCCAATAAACATTTAAACAGTCGACATGTTAAAATTGCCAAGATGTCGATACCAATACGAGTAAGTCATTGTTCAAAACTTTTAATAAATCTTTGGAATAAACAAACAGTCAAGCTATTATTTTATTTCTTGATTGATTCCTATGTGGAATGCATTGCTATTAAGATTACCTTTGCATTTATTCATATGTGCAATTCCTTTCTATGACTAAAATTTGGTAGGCGGACGTCTCACACACAATCAATAATCAAGCTACTGTAATTGTCTCTGTGGGTATCCCTATTTAATATTTATTGCAATTACTAAGATTTCTATCATTCAACTGCTAACACTAGAATAACTTCTTGGAATCGTTGACCCATTTTCATTACCCGTTATATAAAAGTGCTAAGATAAATTGCTAAGTTTCAATCGCCCTAAAGAATGCTATAATGAGGATGTTTTGTATAGAACACTGCCCCTGTACGTGTACACACAGAGAAAACAAGGAGAAAGTTGTCAAGTGATGCCATGCGAATCGCTGCAGAGTATACTAAGGATGGGTGAAAACTGTACAGGGTAGAAATAATCATGGAAGCTAGAAATTGCAAGACTGTTGTGTGGAATCGACTATTAAAAACATTCATGGGTTTACAATAGGGCTACACCATGTCGCTACACATTAAATATTAATTAGTAATCACCATGGCTCCATAGTATCCATAGTACCTACAACTCGTTCCAACCGTGGCGTTGAAGTACTCATCGGGGTAGCCAGAAAAGAAAAGGGGGCGGGATACACTTAACAGGAATGTTGTTGAAAAAATAAAATGCAGGCTTAAGGAAACAAAATCGAATATTAACGCAGTCGAGGATAGTGTCCATCCCCGGTCAATCAAAGGTTAAAAATGCTCCGAGGTAACAACTGGAAAAATCGCCAGGCAATAATACCTCCAACAATGAAACAACATTCAATATATAAAAACATAGAGAAAATTTCCAGCAACGAAACGCATTCCAGATACAAAAAGGCAAAGCAAATATTAGCCAGTATATAAAACGTAGAGTTAAAAAAAAATCGTTGTCAATCAATCAAATGCAGGGTTAATTAATCGCATCAATACGTAGACCACCCACTACCTGGAACAACCAACAGGGCTAGTGTTGAAGGAAAATCTCCCTGCGGACAGGTAGATCTCCTCAAAGAGATAGACTCTTAACTCTAAGACAGAAAGTGCTTATCATGGTCACTGACTTCCTTTTATATCTAGGTGGACTAGTGTGTGATAAGGAAGAATAAGAGAAATACCTTTAATCGATGTTTTTCACTGCGCGACTCGAGTTGAGCTCCAATCTTTCACTCCTCGATGGATCCTGTATACAAACAAAGTACGACCACTTCCTACTCTATCAAGATTAGTCCGAAAAAGATCTATCTACTAAAGAGACAAATTCATGTGAGATTGAACACGAATTAGAAAGAAACAGGCCAAGCAAATTATATTAATGAGGACAAAACATTACTTACAGCCGTAGATGGATTGCAACAGTTTCGTCAAGTCCTCCTTGTCTACCCCTTGCTCAAAAGATCCATGATATGAATGACGATGGCTTCACCGATTGCTCCCTATGAGATCATAGGTCTCTTGCTTCCAAATCATCTCTTTTCAGCACTACTTATAAGATCATAAGTTTGGTGTGATTCTCCCTTTTCCGTCCCCTTTCACCATGAGGAAGCTTTCTTATATAGCCTTGGAGAGGCTCAAAAACTTGAGATATCTTTGGGGTCAGTTGAGAATTTTCCTCCTTCAGTTAGGGATCTGCCCTAAGATCATGGATTGATTGAGGATTCGAATTCAACTATATTCTAAGAATGAAAAGATTCTTCCCCCTTTCTTCTCAACAAATCAACTACTGCCCAAAATAGGTAGCGCTCCCTCAAAAGGGCACTCAGAGTGTTATAACGCCCCCTAGTAGTGTATAGGGGAGCGCCAACACTCTTGAGGGTAGGAGCGCTCCTGCAAAACGGAAAATAAGTGTTATAACGCTCCTTTATAGCTTATAGGGGGGCGCTAGCACTCCTGAGAGAGGTATAGGGGAGCGCTCCCCTCCAAAAACTCAGATTTTTGGGTGCTTTCAGATGGCAAGAGGTTCATAAGCCTGTTGACTCATTTCTCTTCTTCCAAAAAAAAATGTTTGAGGTGTTTCAAGTGTCCTTCTCATGTCATTATAGGCACAACATAGGCATCATGGCAGTATGCTTTCTTTGACACTTGCGACACTTGTGAGAAAAAAGCGACACTTGCGAAACTTATAATGACGACACTTGTGACACTATTGCAGTGAGTAATTTCGATGTGTAACAGATTGCCCCCCAAAGCATGAAGTTAGAAGATGAGAACTGATAACTGAAATGCTTTGTAGACTTTCAAGCAAGGGTATAGACACATAGAACCTAACAGAAGCTACACACAAACATCCAACAAATATTATGACATGTTTCAAACCTAAGGAAGGCATACCTATTCTTGGGTGATAAAGACTTGTAAGATATGGCCGCTATAAAATACACTGTGGATCCATAATTGTATTGATAAAAAGGTATAGCCACTAAAAATACACTGTGGATCTATACTCCCATGACCTGAACTGATAGTAGCCACGAAGAATACACAATGGATCTACAAGATGACAAGACATAGCCATGACCAATACAAAGTGGATCTATGTGACAATATATGTGTCATTGTTCAAGAGAAATTCCGTCGCAACCTGGGCAAAGTACATACCAGAGTGATCACTCAACCCAGGGTCTTCTTACCAATCCCGATGTAGTACAAATCTAACCATGTGAATAGATGTACTGATGTCAAACATGGTAGAAACCACTTGATTACCGGTCAATGATGTAAACCATTAACAAGCACGAGGGAGATCACCATTAATGTCAATGATTCCCAAGGTACTCTAGTACATTCCAACGAATGTGACTGGATTTGATGAAGTCGAACATCTGTGGAATCATCCGATCAGAGGTCAATTATGTAAACCCACTCTCGAATGTGAGGAGGCCTGCCATTTAGGCATGCAGGTCCGAAAGTACTAACTGGTTTCTAAGTCTAGTCCCTGGATAATGTGCTGAAGTCGACAAGAATAGACTCGTCGAAGGAGGGCCTTGATGTATCCCCCATCAATGACATGAAACGGACACAGAGATGTAATTGGTAGATCAAATGAACATGGACTGACATGGGCATTGAGACAAGATAATTTTGATGGCTAACTCTCGAGGTGGATACTTCCCTTGAACACTGAGGCACAACAACAGAAACATGACATGGACCAAAACACGATAATGCAGTGGATACCGTGACTTACTTCAGGTGACCCAGAGGAGTAAAAAAACAAAACTTGAAGGATTGGCTCAGTGCAGAGGTTTAGTGGTTTAGAATGCATGCAAAGACAAAGTGTCGTGTTCAAGGGTGACTCTAAGAGTTACTTGGTAATGTTCTCAAAAACTGCTTGCTTGTTTCTTTCAATTTTTCCCCCATCCAGATAGATGAGTACCTCTTTTTAATTTAACGAGCTCGAGGAGGATAACACATGCTCGATCAAACTCACCTTCGGTAAGTTCCTCTTCCTTTGTTTAACGAACTGGAAGAAGTAAGGGTTTGATCCCATATGGGCATGTCGATGTTTTGTTTAGCGAGTCCAAAGACAGGAAACTCGAAGGTTTTTCATGATTATAGAGTCTGGAAAAACACTTAAAAGAGAACTCTCTGAGTTCCTTTTTCGTAAAGTAGTCTGACAAGACCGAAATAGAGATAAACTATCGCTCAACAAACGTTTTCTTCAAATACTTTAACGAGCGTAAAGAGAACAAGGTCGCTCGGTAACCTTTTCATGTTTAGAGAGTCTGAAAAGAACTTAAAGATGACTCCAATGTTGTCCTTTTTTGTAATGTTAGTCTCGCAAGGCCGAGAAAGAGATACATTATGACTCAAAAGACGCCCTTTCAAACCGTTTAATGAGTGGAAAAGGAAGAAAGATCACTCAGTAGTATTTTCATGTTTAGAGAGTCTGAAAAGAGCTTAAAGGAGACTCCAGGGTGTTCCTTTTTCATGTATCCATACAGGTCCGAAAAAGAGATAAAAGTCTACCCGGATGCATTCTCATGTATTTACGAGCATGAGAAAGAACAAAGACTAAGCTCGGTATGCCCCCAGCTTGAAAGCTAGTGGCTTAACTCCAGAAAGATCATCAAA
>ML780843.1:1065621-1110206 GCA_009831015.1 Picea engelmannii
TATCACAAATATAATTTAGACCTAGACTTTATTCTCCTAGGTTGGGTGACATTTTATTAGGGGAAATGTTTTAACTCTTTCTTATCATGTTATTCATCCTAAGGACATCTAGGTTTATCCATTTATTAATTAACAATGCGACATGCCCTTCAGGACGCACTACATGCTCCAAGGGTGCAACTCACCTCGTTCCATTTTTCTTCTGTGACGTGCCCTTCAGGACGCACTACGTGCTCCAAGGGTGCCACTCGCCTCTTGATTGACTTGGTAGACATAAAAAACCCCTAGAGTCAATACTCCGCCAGGTGATCTTGTGGGAGACTAAGGGCCTCTAAGGAATAAGGCCATTGTCTTATTGCGTGCCCCTTAGAATCATCGTGAGCAACTGTCACAGTCGGCCCTCATGACATCGTGGGTCTTCTCGAACTAGGTAGTCGTTAACCTACATTTCGAGCCATGGTGGGAGTGCCAGTAGGCTGTGGTAGGGCTGTTGTACACACCTCTCCCTCAACATCTTTGGTAGTCGTGCGTGACCCCTCTACTCCACATGTGAGTCTGGTCGGCAAGCTATCGTCAACCTGCATGATCAACGAATCATGTCAGAAATATATCCATATCATATCATCTAATCAGATGCACTAATATCACATATAAAACAATCAAACCCCAATGGTTCACTCCCTAACTCGATCCAAATTCCAAGGGGTTCGATCGATGCCTCTGCATCATCGTGGTCCAAAATCCTTTACACTCAATAAAACCGAGTCAATAACACATGTCTATGTCAATGCAGCACAATAACATGTCATCAATTCACAACGCTTCATAATATAATCAAATTCCCAAAAGTATAATAATCCAGATCACTTGCGAGCAAGTATCCTCAAAGAATAAGTTTGTTCAGTGTGGGCAAGAGTGGGATGTTACAATATATATGAGATCTTCGATCCTATTTTAGATGACATATTATTTACATGATTTGTAGTGAATACATATAACATGAATGGTTCTTCTCACTATTTTGTGGTTGGATTATGTGTCACAAGTTAATTGTCTTGAGTTCATGAGTCACTATGCCATCACTATGTAAACATTCTCTAATAGACTAGTTTCAAATCCAATTCCACCCATATATGTCAACTACATATTCAAATACAAAACATGGAAATGAAATCCAAAATAATGTAAACAACAATTATGAATATAATTAATAAGAAATAAGAAATAATAAACACAAACATATATAGAAACAATAACCATACCAAAGAGTGCATCCTTGCTCCTAGGATAGCGTGATTGAAAAAAATATAGCACTAAAAACTAATCATGTATATGTTGGAACTAAAGATAAATTATAATAACATGATAGCTTGATTGAAAAAAATATAGCACTAAAAACTAATTATGTATATGTTGGAAGTAAAGATAGATTATACTAACAAGAAGAAAAAATATCTATTACAGTTCAGAACTAAGTCTCCATCCCATGATGTATATTCCTTTCTCTTAGTGTCCCCTCTTCATCTAAGGCACACCTCCCCTTTTATACATAGATATATCTAAAAATACCAAATATCTAAATGAAATCCATATTGAAAATAGAGATATTCTCAAATGGTTTCAATAATCTTTATGAATTTAGAGATATCTAAAATGAAATCCATATTGAAAATAGAAATTTTCTCAAATGATTTCAATAATTAATTCATAGATAACTCATAACCTAAAATAGAAAAATGATTCACAAGATCTTCAATTCAATTTAAATTCCAATTTTAAAGGATTAGTTAAGTATCGATTATGGTTGAAATAGCCCATGGAATATAATAAAACTTGTTTTTCTATGAGCTGTAACCATCTACGAGAGTTGTAATAGCTCGCCCCCAGTATTTGGTTCAAATCGTAACCTCTTCATTAACCCATCTAACTATTGCTTTGAATGTATTCTGATTGATGTTGTCAATGCGAATAAATCATCTTCGATCTGTTATAATTGAGTGTGAACAAAGTATATGGAACTGTTTGCTTTTAATGCAACAATCTACTAGAAATGAAGTGGAAGCTACGTGGCATCTATGTTGGAGTCTGCGTGGCCATATTAAAAATAGATGGATGCTAAAGTGAGTGGAGTGTTGCATGTTGAATTCAATCCATATGTTGTATAAAACTTTGGAAACTTCAATGTGCTGCCAAAACCTTTTATGAAGCTTCACTATGATCAAATTTCAGTACAAACACTTGGCAAAACCTAGGTATCAAAATAACATTCCTTTAAGTCTACCTATGAACTAAAACTTTTCAAAATAATCCAAAATACCTTGGAATTGGAACCTTGGAAAAAATGAAGATGAAAATAGTGTATTAGCTTAGGAAAAAGTAAATATAGGAAAGGAAAAAGGATAGATAAGGCAGCCATATGTATAGTAAAGTCATGGTGTATGGGAAGGAAATAATTTTACACGCAATTGTGTTCTTACCTACACTATAGATTTCCTAAGATTCTACAGGTCAATCTTCCTGTAATCTCCAAAACGGAATTGATACATCACTTATGTTATGTTGGGGGAGGTGATAGCACTAAAATATGTTGTTTAAAAGAATAATTATTTTAAGGTTTTACTTAATTATCAACTTGGGATTCGTCTTTAACTTGTAAAACATAATGGTTTATAATTTTTCTACTTAAATAACAATTTACTCTACTAAAATAAAACTTTTAAATCATTGAATTGAAAAAACCAAAAAACAAAGAGAATTACTTTGATTGTGTCTTGGTCTAACTGGTGGCTAACTGGTGGCTAATTCTGCTTACGGTTTACAATGCTTCCCTTTCATGCCTGGGAAGTGAGACAAAAATACATACAACCATTCATTCCTAACTAAAATTAATTCACTCAAAACAAAAGTCTAACCTATGAAAATGAAGAATTGAAAGCAAAGAAAACTACTTCGATTGCATTTTTGGTCTAACTCGTGGCAACATTTTTTTTTGGGTTACAATTGTTCCATCGTATGCTTTGTTAGTGAGACAAAATTTGTAAAATCATTTCATCATTGTTGAAATTAATTCTATTCAAATACTCACACAAAATCTTCAACAAACTAATATGGTAGCTATAAAAAGAAATAGGCCTCTATAAATGGAATGCTTATGAATAATGAAATGCTTATGAACATAGTGGAAACATATTGTTTTTTCAAAAAATTAAATATAAAAAAGAAATGAAAAGTTTAAATGGAATTCTACAACTAAATTAATATAAACTAATATAGACAAGTTACATAAAACAAATAAGTTTAGATGTGTATCATTGAAGTGGGACCAAACTTCAATAGGTCCTAGCAAGCAACACAACTTGCAGCTACAATAGTGGAAACATAGTTTTTTTAAGCAAATTAAATATAAACAAGAAATGCAAAGTTTAAATGGAATTCTACAACTAAATCAATATAAACGAATATAAACAAGTTACGTAAAACAAATAAGCTTAGATGTGTACCATTGAAGTGGGCCCAGAGTCCAATAGGTCCTAGCAAGCAACACAACTTGTAGCTACAACACTCTCAGAAATAACACATACAAGTAGAGGGAAACTACCTATATCATAAACATTGAAAGTTTTGACGTAGTTTATATACTATCACATAGCTTTTTCCCATTCCCTACACAAAGAAAACCTATGTATATATAGGTGCAAATTGGAATCTAACTTAAAAAGATAAATATTTACGAAACCCTACCATTATGGAGGAAATAAATACCATTTATTACAACTACTTTAGATGTTGTGCTTCCAAAAATATCTTGGAGGTATTTGGGTGAAAAAATGGTAGCCACCAACATATTTCCCGATCGGGATGCTTGGCCATAAATAAATGCAACCTGAAATCATTTAAATCATCCCTTGATTCGCTCCTCGGAAATATTATGTTCATGTGTGTGCCCATTTGATATATATTATTCAATATTTAGATAATTATTATCAATCCTTTGCAATGGGTATGAGAAATCACTGGTGCATCAATTCTTTTTCATTGGCCTATGATTTGTTTTATCCAAACTAGAAGCATAATTTATTTACATTGTAACTAAAGTTAATATTTATATCCTAATTTTATCATATAAACATGAAAATATAAGAAACACAATTCATAATTATCTTTGTACAATAGATGTCTAGGATGGGTGAAGAACGTTATATATGAGGGTTAGATGTATCTTACATAAACTCAAATATTATCAAAATAGAGACAAAAAAGTAACATTTCTCAGTCCCATAACGAGGAACAAGAGAAAGCTAAGCAATTTTTTTCTTCCCATCAACAAATCATTAAGAGATTGTTTGATAAGCACAATATCAGTCATAAAAATTTCAAACTGATAACTTCATGTTGAAATGGGATTGGATCACAAACAAAATTTTAAAAATTTTGAGTGTATCCTTTCTACATCACTGAAAAGTTAAGATCTAGTACATATAAGTTGCAAATCTTAGAGAGTGATATAGATCCTTTCCCTATCAATGGCCAAGTCCTGAAGTGATACATCAATTGATTGTTACAAAAGTGTAATCATTTGTATGAATTATCTCTTAGTTTACTTTAATGATTTTGAGCTTGATTTTGGTTTGAATTGGTTTTTTATTTTTATTAGTTAGTATCCTTTTAGTTTTGGTTAATATTGAAATTACTATTTTTCTTTCCATATTTGTTTTTTTTAGGAGGTATGTTGATACTTCAACATTTATCTTAAACTAGTGTATTTCTTTGCCATGTCTTACTTTATTCATTCTAAATCAAAAGTAAAGTGAGTTAGATTGTTTAGGAGGAATGTTTATATTTCAACATTTACGGTAAACTAGTGTATTTCTTTGTCATGCCTTACTTTATTCATTCTAGATTAAAAGTAAAGTGAGTTAGATATAATTGAGCTTAAGAGAAATTGGTAATTTATTTTTTAGAGATATTAAATACTTTGTTGTTAAAGTAACTAGTTAAATTCATTGGATAATTCTTAGTAATATTTATGATTATGCCTACTAACTTGATGGGACTATGACTAAAGTCACTTTAGATGGGAAGGATAATTTTAACACCCAAATACTCTATTCACTTGTTTAGAAACATATTTCATCCTATAATATTATAAGGCTATTGTTCCATGTGTGTAAGAAAAAGAGAAAAGAAAAAATATTGAAGAAAAAAAGAATATATATTTTAAAGGATAAACTCTAAATAAAAGAATATTATTTAATTAAGGGAGGAATATGTTTAATGAGGGAGTGAAAATATTTCTATTAGGGTTATGGATTCTCATTGGAAAGAGAGAAAGTTTTGTGATATAAAGGTGACTCCATCAGGGTTGTAAATGCTTGCGAGCTTGCAAGCGACGAATCAACACCAAAATAATGATAGATTATTTTGGAGAACTGAATAAATAAATCTGCAACAATGGAAGGGAAGAAAACAGTTATCATTTTCATTTTGGATCAAAGTTATTCTTTAAAGAAATGAACCTTTAATTTTATTAAGTTAAGTACTTTATACCAAAGTAGAGAAGCAAATCTAATTTTGACTTGTAGACAAAATTATGGATTCTTATTTGTTGTTAATTTTTTTCTAATTTATATTTAATTTGAAATTGAGTTTGGTTTCTAATCAAATGAAAAAGATGCATAAAATTTGGATAAAACCAGTAAATTGCCACTTCTTGATACCTTAACACCAATAAATCACCACTTCTTGAGACCTTAACACATTGTAAAAATAATTTTTTGTATGGTTACAACTTTTCTTTCTGTTAGAAAAACATGATCGTAGAGAAATAAAATAAAACAAGTATAGAAACAAAACACATAAGATACACAATACAACAGAGACAAAAATATATGTGGTTCACCCAATGTGGGCTACGTCCACCAAAGAAATTGTCAGGTTCTTCCTTTATTATTATCCAACAAATGAAGGGATAAAACCTACAACACATCCATTTCAACTTCCTCTTCTTGCTCTCACATTCTCCTCTCTCATAATATAATATTCACTCTACTAATCATGTAGTCGCAATACAATTCCTCATAAAAGAGGGTTTCCTTTTAGGCAAAAAACCCTAACATAACTTTTATCATCAGATCTATGACCTTATAATGAATGGTCTAGATTGACTACAGAATTAAAATATTTTAATTGCAAAAAAAAAATTATGGCCCCCTCAAGGTCGGGGGCAGGGGAATCATGTATCATACAATCTATTTGACTTGCGTATGAATTAGGAAGATAATCATGATCAAAAACCAAAAATCTCCCACTTGGAGAGTGATTAGAACAACTTCACTGTTGTTGTACCTGCTGGACTAGGATCCACCTTGGAACTAGAAAATTTCTCATCTTCACCTTCATGCTTGAAGACCAACTGAAACTAAGCATGAACTCAGTTTCTCCCTGGTTACTACCTTTGTTAGCATGTCTGCAGGATTATGGCTAGTATGTATCTTTTCCAACTACAATTGTCCATCTTCCAAAACTGACCATATGAAATGGTACCTTAGTTGTATATGCTTAGTCTTAGAATGGAAGGGTAAGTTATTTACAATATGAATGACACTTTGGATGTCATAGTACAACCTGATATTCTCCTGTTTCTTTCCCAATTCCTCCATAAACCTCTACAACCAAATCATATATTTACTAGCCTATGTAGCAACAACATACTCTTCTTCCATTGTTGAAAGTGATACAACCTTTTGTAGTTTCGAAATCCAATTTACTGTAGTTCCACCTACAGTAAAAAGAATACCTTGTAGTGCTCCTCTTTCTATCTTTATCACCTACCATATATGAATCATCGTATCCCTGTAGAACAATGTCTGAACCTCCAAAACATAATGTATGAGTACTAATACCTCTCAAATACCTCAGAATCCACTTTACTTCATCCCAATGTTCTTTACCTATATTTTTCATATACTTCCTCACAATGCCCACTGCATTTGCAATATATTGTCTTGTGCACACCATCACATACATCAAGTTGTCAATTATTGATGAATAAAGGACCATGGAGAATAAGAGACCCTAAACATGTATTTTATCTTCTCTTATCTATCGGGACATATTTCCTTTGTTAATTTGAAATGGATGGCTAAAGGTGTACTAATTGGTTTTACATTCTTCATTCTAAACATCTCCAACACCTTCTCTATGTAGTCACCCTCAGACAGTGTCAATTTGTGATTTTTCCTATCTCTTTTTATTCTCATACCAAGGATTTTCTTTGCATCACCCAAACACTTCATCGAAAATGAATTAGCTAATTTTTTCTTGAGCACATTTATATCTTGCATGTTATACCTTGCAACAAGCATGTGATCTACATACAATATAAAGATAATATAACTTCCATTTTATAGCCTCTTAAAATAAACACAATGATTAGAATGACATCTATTATAACCTTATTTTGTCATAAACCTGTCAAACTTCAAATATTAGTGCCTTGGAGCTTGTGTTAAGACATACAAGCTCTTCTTCAACCTGCATACCAAATTATCCTTCCCTTTGACCTCATACCCCTATGGCTACTCCATATATATATTCATCAAAATCCCCATGGAAAAAAGTTGTTTTTACATCTAAATGTTCAAGATGCAAATCTTCTACTCCCAAAAGACTTAAAATGGTCCTAATCGAAGTCATTTTAACAACAGGAGAAAATATTTCATCAAAACATATAAATTCATTCTATGCAAATTCCTTTACAACAAGTTTGTCCTTGTATCACTTTTTTCCTCCATCTTCTTCCCTTAACCTGTAAACCCATTTGTTATGCAATGCTCTTTTTTCTATAGGCAAATGAACCAAGTCCCAAGTCTGGATATTTAACAAGGAATCCATTTCCTCTTTCATTCCTTACTCCCACTTCTTTTTAGTGTCTACCTGCATTCCCTCTTCATAACTTCCTGGTTCAGCAGAATCAATCAACAATAAATAATACAATGAAGGCGAGTATTATTCAAGGGGTCTACTTAACCTGGTAGATATTCTAACAACACTTATAGGAGTTTGAGGAACATGTTGCTCCTGTTGTTTTACATTTTGATTTTCTGGTACCTTTGGAGTTTCTTTTTTAGTGATCTCATCAAGCACTGTATATTATGGATTTTGTTTTTCATGTTCCTTTCCCTGCAACCCATATTTATACATAACCTTATCATTGAATATTGCATCTCTACTCCTAATTATTTTGTGATTTTCATAATAGCATAAGCTATAACCAAAATCATTAACATTGTATCCAATAATGGTACACTTCTTGGATTATGCTTCAAGATTTCTTCTATTTTCTTTATAAATATGGACAAATTCTTCACAACTGAAAGTCTTCGGAAATTAATATTTTACATTTTTACCTATCCATGGCTCCTGTGGAATACCACCATACAAAGAGCTTGAAGGTCCTTTGTTTATTAAGTAAAAAACAATATCTACAACATCTTCCCAGAATTGTAAGGGAAAGCCAACATACAATCTCATACTCCTTACACATTCCATTATTGTCCTATTCATCCTTTCTGACACATCATTTTCTTCTAGTGTTCATGGAACTATTTTCTCTCTACGAATCTCATGGTATGAACAATAACTATCAAAATCATTGCTCCAGTATTCACCTCCATTATCTGACCTGAGATACTTCAACCTTTTTTCCTTTCTCATTCTCAACCAAAGCTTTTCATTTCTTAAAAGTATCAAAAATTTGTATTTTTTTTTTTTTTTTGGTGTGTGTCTGGAGGAATCAACAACTAGTTGGGCACGTGCTCGCGTTACATGTGGTCATGTTATCCAACCGCTACCACTATAACCTCCAGGTGTTCCCACGATGCCCCTTACGCGGCACACAAGGTAAGTCGGGGGGAGTTGAACTCGAAACCTCATGGAACTTCATTTTCACGGCACTTGCCAATTGAGCTGCCCCCCGGGGGCCAAAAATTTGTATTTTTGTCGAATATAATAAACCCATTTTTTTCTAGTTCCATCATCCATAAAAGTAACATAATAACGAGAGACACCCAAATATTATACCTGAGTTGGTCCCCATACATTTGTATGCAAAAGGTCCAACCTTTCACTCTTCTTTTCTTTTCTGACTCTGATAAATTTGACTCTCTTTTGTTTTCCATAAACACTGTGCTCACAAAAATCTAAATAAGTCTTTTTAATATCTGCCAACAAATTCCTTTTGTGAGGTATCTGCATCCCCTTCTCACTCATGTTACCAAGGCTATGATGCCATAGTATTGTATCCACTATTGTAGAAGCTAAAGAGATATAAGAGTCAACATTAACAATATATAAATACAATGTGCCTACCTTCTCTCTTATTTCCATTACCAATGATCCTTTAGGGACCTTCCATGCCTTATCTATAAAAATATATATACAGCCTTCAATTTCCAAGTGCCCTGTTGAAATTATATTTCTTCTTAGATCTGGTAAATGTGTCACCTTTTTCAGTAACCATTGGTTTCCATTCTTTTGTTTTATTTTCACCTTACCCATTCCAATAATTTGACATGGTTCATCATCACCCAAATAAACTTGTCCAAAATTACCTTGAACATAATCTAGAAAATATTTCCTATGGGGTGTGGAATGAAATAAAGCTATTGAATATACTACCCATGACTCAGTAGTATTATCTAAATAAAAAATAAAAGCATATTGTAACACATCACATGTTACATTTGCTTCCTGATTTTTCTCTCGATGTCCATCTATTTGTTTCTTTGGAGCTCTTCAATCTTTATTCATATGTCCTATATTTCCGTAGTTCCAACACTCTATCTTTCCCATTCTGGATTTGGACCTACCCTTCCTAGAATTACCATGGTTCCTTGGACCTTTTCCTCTTTCCTTTTGTCTTCCCCTGTTCTCCACAGTCAACACATTACCTGATGTTTCACTTGTACTTTTTCGTCACATTTCATCGCTAAGGATAACACCAATAACATCATCGAATTTCATTGTTTGAACCAAAGACAAAGTTCTTTACAACTAGGACCAAGTTGTTCGAGCTTTCTGGCAATGAGCACAATATTAGAAGAGACCTAACCTCATCATCAAAGGTCACTTTTACAGATCTTAGTTCATTAGTAACCGTATTAAATTCATTTAAATGATCTGAAACAAACCCACCTTTTGACATCTTCATATTAAATAATCTCTTCATTAGAATACCTTACTGGAAGCCAAGTATTTTTCATATAGTCTAGCTAGTTCCTTCATCAGTTCCTCCATTTTTGTTTTGAAATATTGAAAGCAGTCGATTTTTTCAGGAACAGGTGTATCATTCCTAGTTCCTTTATGTCAAGAACCTCCCATTCTTCGTCCTTCATGGTCATTGAATTCTTTGTTATTCCTCCCAATGGTAGGAATAGATCCTTCCGATATAAATAATCTTTTGTTTGCATCTTCCATAGCTTGTAGTTTTGACCATTAAATTTCTCGACCCTAAACTTTTCATCTTCCATCATTGCTCCCACTCTAACCAGGAACCCTCTTTTTATGCAAGTTTCATTTGGATCTGATATCAGTTGTTAGAAAAGCAAGATCGTATATCAATAAAATGAAACTAATTTGGAAATAAAACACTGAAGATACACAATACAATAGAGACACAACTATACATGGTTCACCCAATGTGGCTACGTCCACCAGAGAAATTGTCAGGTCCTTTCTTTATTATTACCAACAAATGAAAGGATACAACCTACATCACATATGTTGTAACTTCATCTTATTTCTCTTATATTCTCCCCTCTCATAATACAACATTCACTCTACTTCTCACACAACCAAAATACAATTCCTAATAAAAGACAGTTTCCTTCTAGGGAAAAAAACCCTAACATAACTTCTACCATCAAATTTGTGACCTTATAATGAATGTCTACCATCATATATCTGACCAATAATTGTGTATCCTAAGGTCTCTTTAACCTTTATATGAATTAGGGAGATAATCAGGTTTCACAACCAACACTTTCTTTTCTTTGATTTTTGAATTTCTTCTTATAAAATTCATGCATTTTCAAGTTTGTTGAAAATTTATTCTAAAACATGTTCTTTGGCTTGCTTAAACTTTAATTCATAAAAAAAAAAAATTCAAAAAACTTTCAAGTTAAAAATCTCAAAAAATGACTTCTTAATGTTTCAAAAAAAATATGTTAGTTTAATCAGATTTGAAACTCTACTTTAAATTTTGACAAGAGTCACAAGATTGCTCCGATAGCTTTGAGTTGTCAAAGTAAGGTTCGTAATTTTATGTTTCACAAAAATGAAAAGAGGAATATTTTTGTTTCATTTTTAGCAAAAGTGAAATTTAACGTTGATAAAAGTTTAAGTCGGGTAACATTGTGGTGGACACGAGTGAATTTTGATCAAAGTAAAAATAAACTTTAACCTTGATAAAAGTAGAAATAGAGCTTCAATAAAAGTGAAATATAAAATATGATAGCATAAAAGACAATCTTATGCTCCAATGACCACAGAAAACAATAAATTTTGATTAACACAAAAAATTAATAGTAAACACCATAAAAATGTAAATAGAGCTTCTATAAAAGTGAAATTTAAAATATGATAACAGAAAAATACACTATTATGCTCCATAGAAATGTAAATAGAGTTCTTATTACCATTTCCAATATTATGCTCCATATAAAAAGGAAACCACTTACATTACGCTCCCATCCATTTTTTGCTGGCTGGTTTGGTTGGAGAGGAATAAATACATTTTTGAGGGAAGCAAACCATTTACACTCTCTATTGTATTTAGAGTCAAATCTTTTCGTCCTTTTGAGCTTACTGTGAATAAGGTTACTTCTCGTATATTACAGAGTTTGTGTTTCATTACTCTTATTGTGAGTTGGTTTGATGGTGCTGCACAATTAAGTGATCATAGGTGTGGGGCATGAGCTTTAATTAAGACTAGCACAAACTCATTCTACAAGTAGACTTTCAATTGCGGTTCAGGGTCAAATACTAGGGAAAATTGCTTGGAGCATGGGCGACTCATATCTTAGCTGTGCGATTGAATATTGATGTAATCCAGGCAATTGACGATTCAAAGGTCATTATTGAGTGGTTGAAGTATAGATGTAAGCTACATATCGCTTCTCTGATGGGATGGATGGACAGAATCAAAAAGCTCAAAAAAATCATTTAGAGAGATCCATTACACTCATGTTTATAGGGAGCTAAACATGGAAGCAGATTTTCTTTCGAAAAAGAAACTAACAAAGACTGAAGGAAAGATTGAATATAGTTTGTGGGTAGATGGAAATGAGGGGCCTACCCACATTTTCAAACTTTCTTAACTTCTTAGTTTGCTTTTTGGTCTTTATAGTCTATGGAGATCTTTGAGGAAAATTTCCAAATATTATGTGTTTCTTTGTTTTACTCTCACAACATAGTTCTTTTTGGAGTTTTTGTTGGGTATTTTCTCTCTTTGAGACCCCTGGTTCATATGCTACACAAGTTGTAGTATTTTGTGTTTATGTAAGCTCCAATATAGAGTCTATTACTTGAACTCTTTTCTAAGTATGAATTTTTGGTCTATGCCAATATAATGGAGGCGGGCTATGCCAGCAAGAACTACAAAAATGATGTAATGTGTATAAATTTATATTTTTTAATATAAAAAAAAATTCCATTGAAAATAAAAATAGAGTTTTTATAAAAGTGAAATATAAAATATGATAGAAGAAAAATACAATCTTATGCTCACTTTTCATTAACACAACAAATGAATAGTAAACACCATAAAAAAATGTTTTTAACCTCACCCATACATTTTTTCAAAAGATTAACATTGGAATTATCTTTGGCTTTCACAAAACTTTCTTACACTCCGATTTTTTATTTAAAAATATTGTTGTCACCGATCAACTTACTTTTTTCTTTACCTTCAAAAATCTTCACAGAACAAAAATTTAAATTTGCACAACAATAAAATGAAAAGCATTGTCCAATAATTGTTAAATTTTATCAATCTATAATTAATGTTTTACATGATTGGTAGTTGAAAGGTGCTGTCTAACACGGGTGACATACTATTGCCCTGAATATTACTAGATCCATAATCCTATGAATTCATCGTAACAAAATTTGTAATCCCACTCCACTTAAATAGGAGTATATGAATTGTTCTTCCTGGGAAATTTCAGCAATTAAGTTTTGTATAATTAGAGTGAGGAATAGTCTTTGTTATTGTAATTTTCTATGAGAAATGTTACTTGCAATATCTCGGCTAGTAGATTCCTTGATTGGAAGTTGGGTTTAATGCTTAGTATATTTTTATATATAAGAAAAAACAATTTTGGTAAGTATAGTGATCCTTCCTTTTATTTGTCTGATTTAATTTTTTTTTTTATGATTGAATTGAACCGGGGTCTTATTTTTTTATTATCTTAGAAATTTTATTATTTCATTAATGAATAAATAAAATTAGGTTTTGTTTCAATAATAAATTCTATGAATTTAGTGGTTTTAGCTTATTTTTTATACACATAACATACCTCTCAAAAGATCAAGATATGGAACCCATAAATAGTCACCCAAGGTAAAAACAAAAAAAAAAGTCTAATTACTAAGCCTATGGAACAAGTTGATAGTGACATGGAAATTACACCAATGAAATTTACAATTGTCATTAAGTTGGATAAACCAAAAAATTAGCTAATGCTTTCTATATGCAAAGAAAATGAGGGTATTATTAATTCTCAGTTTACTTTTTCAAGATAGAAAAAAAAATATATAGAAAAAATAGAGAAGAATGTTATCTAGAGTTAGCTCCACCAAGTGATTCTACCATGAGGAATGTAAATAATATGGTATTTTCTAACATAAGAAGGTTACACTTACATACCATAGCTACTATAACTCTAGCCATGCCATGCTCTAAAGTGATTGAATGGATAATCAAACAAATATATAGTGAGAGTAGAGATGTTTTAATGTTGAAGGGAGATGCATAACTTCCTATCAATCATCAAAGATAGAGAATTACAACAAACATCACCAACCTAAAAAATATCAACCATCAAATTTAGAGAAGTTCAACAAACATCATCAACCTAACAAATACATGATTACTAGTTTTAAAAGGTTTCATTAAGATAATAATATTAAAAATATTTTGGTAGGATGGTAGGTGGAACATAAAATTCTTTTTGAAAAGAATGATGGAAGCTAAAAAAATTATTAAAGTAAAATATCCATATATTTATGCTATATAAATAATGTGAAAATCATACGGGGAATCTAATTACATCCATTTCAAACATGTATTGTTTCCCATAGATCACACTATCGTCACTAATGATTCATTCTTCAACTAGGCATTCATTATGTATCATGCCTTAAATGGAGCAATTGAAAGAACAAGAAAACCCAATTTTAGAACATTTTCTATATTTTATATGGTATCTTATTTATTAGATATTATCCTTGCAATAAATCATTTTCTAAGGTTAAATTGGAGTTGGAATATAGTAGGTGATCAAGTTCATGTTTACTACCAAGATTTGTGGGAAAACAAATACAAAAATAATTATTATGGCGTCATTTCTCTCCCTTACCTGCTACCTAACTATGAACCCAATATATTAGTAGTTGGATAAATTGCTTATCAAACAATTCTTCTAGGTTTTAATGCTTCATTATCTAAAGATTCCATAAATTAAAAAAACCAAAAAAAAAACATCCATTCCATACAACATGTATATTGGTCATTATGGACTCTTGAATTCCAAGTAGGGTATACATGAAGCTAATGACATGTTAAATTATAGATTTCATAAAGGGAAATTCAGAAGGCATGGCCCTCAAGGATTAATTGCAAAGAACAATGGTTTTGTTTCTATCACATGGCCTTATTCCCATGAGCATTTGAAACATGAAGTTCCTTATGACAATGTTTATACATGGGAGAAATTTCTTAGGATACTAAAATTAAAGGATTCGACCTCTACACATGGCATTACTTCTAATGAACAAATCAAAAGACTTAAAACAAAAATTGCTTCAAGCAGAGGGATTAACTAAGAAGGAATAACGAGATAGAATCAAAGTTGAAGAAGAAAATTGAAGATATGAGGGGTACATAGTGTCATAGAAGAGGCTGAAAAATCAAGTCAAGAATAAGAATAAATACATAAAGAAGAGGCTAAAATGGAATATTCGAAATAGAGTAGAAAGAGAAGTTGGTAGCAACCAAATTAGAGAAGAAATTTTGGAAGGAAAAAACAGAAAAATAAATAAATTCAAAGATGGAGCAAAGGAAAAATATGACAATCAAGGGAATCCATCTATAGATGAGTCGATTGACAATCCTGAACAAATATAATCACAAACTGGCCCACCTTCTTGTAGTTTCACTAACCATGGAGGATTTGGTTATTCCTAAACAATGCACATCTACATGAAAGGAAATCAAAGATATTGATATTAAGAAGGAACAAGTACCTACACCTAGTAGCTTGGAGAATACTTTATATTAGGAAGACAAAATATATCAGATCTCATTTAAGAAGTAGAAGATCTAGAGCTAATATCCTGTAATAAAAGGTAGTAAAACATAGTCAAACAAACACAAAAATGAAGACATAAATTAATTGAGATCACTATTATCTACACTATATATATACAAGTGTTAGACAAAAACAAGGTTAAATTAACTAAATTTCTCTTTTTTGATTATCTACAACCCATGTCACCTTTGCTAAAGTAAAATGAAGAAAAATTGATGTGAAAAAAATTAAGAAGAAGATTTCTATGATTTAGAAAACCATGTTAAATACTACAAATCCACATAGAGTTTGATTTCAACTTTTGTGGAACATGTATTACCAAGAATATCAAATTATTGTACAATTAAAAAATATATATACTAAAACATTTCAATTATAAGATCTTATATTACAACTCTCAATTTTGTACAAATAAAATTTGATTTGGAAGAAATCCCAAGGCTTAGGATCAACTTGAATTTATAAAATGTATCTAGAAGCAAAGATGAAATGAATCTCATAATATACATTTATGAGATTGAATGTGATTTTTAAGTTATTGGAACATAGTAGCACATGGAGTTCAAAGACATAGAGAATAAAATTCCATGGCTTGCATCAAAATATGATATTTCATTGAAAACACCATCAGTGAGTGTTAACTTCCCTCACTTATTCCAGCGGAAGGTTTCTACTGTTGTAAATTTAGAGCATATGGTACAACTTCATGAAATTGAAGTACGAAGTGTGTTTTCCACCAACAAACTGAGTGTTGTAAATTTAAAGCATATGGTACAACTTCATGAAATTGAAGTATGAAGTGTGTTAACTATTGAGAAATCACACCTTAAAAATTTCCTTAAGAAATATGTGAGAAACTCAACTCAAATGTGAATTTACTAAAATTCAAAAATATTTTTTTATTTAGTAGGGAATTGCCAATTTTTAAGACTCCCCGGAGTAAGCAACATACTTTTTCCCAACTTATGTAACGTTCTTTTCTACCAATGGGAAAAGAATGGTAAACAAGAAGTAGTTAGAGAGGAAGCCATCATAACCAACATTTATATAATTTATATATAGCAGGACTTCAAAACTTATAGAGAGTTTTTGATACTATGGATTTTTGAATTATATTGTAAAAGAACTATTTCAAACACTTTGATGAATGAAGAAGCTAGTCACTCGCCAGACCGTTTTAAAATATTATAGAATTTTTCATGAAAATTGAATGATATGGACTAATCTACAACTCAATATCTCCATTCATGTTTTGTAAGAAATTTCTTATTGTGGTTCAAGTTATCCTAAAATAATATTCAAAGTTTTTTCATTTATTTTCTTTACCAAATTCTCAATTATTTATCTGTGTTAAGATTTTTTTGGAAAGTATTATTATACAATCTAATAATCCTATAGAACTACTTATTATAATTTAACAGATTAACAATCTTATGTTGAGAATAAATGATCTTCTGTTGAGAATTAACTCTCAAAACAACATTTTTTTATTTCAAATATTTATTTGATGGCATATTTGTTTTTTTTTTATTAATATTTAGAAAATTGTAAAAAAAATATCACAACACATTTAAATTTCGTTGAAAGGATATCGGGCCATTAATCTAGATGTTTCTTCCATATTAAATAGGAGAAATTATAATTAAGCTTTTTGTCACATACCCACTATAGTCCTCATAAAATTCTCGTTCTTCCTCAAGGAACAGAATCCCCGAAGTCCTATGGGGGTCTAGTGCAGGCTAGTTCTTCCCTGTTCATCTCCCTATGATCGTGGGTTAGGACCACAGGCCAAACAAACCAGGCGCCTTTTCGTGTTTCACGACTCAGCGATACCATTG
Source organism: Picea engelmannii (assembly GCA_009831015.1). Classification (NCBI taxonomy): domain Eukaryota; kingdom Viridiplantae; phylum Streptophyta; class Pinopsida; order Pinales; family Pinaceae; genus Picea; species Picea engelmannii. The sequence continues at coordinate 1,083,050 of ML780843.1, forward strand.
AGTCCAATCTTGAAGGTAGAATGGCGAGGGGGCTTCGGAATGAAACCCTGGCTGTAGATCTGGGCGTGCAGATTTTGGTTGTCCAGATCTACCTGCCGCTTAATCGACAAAGCACCAGCTCCCTTTCTTTAGTACTTAGTTCGATAGGACCACATACGCACCTAAATGCAGGCGCCTTTCACAACTCGCAACCTCGCGAGTCGTGAGTCAAAGACCCTCGAATTTTCTTCACAAATCACTGATACCCGAGATCACGAAATGGGCATAGCTTCCTTCTGTCAGCGTCCTCTGCGCATGACCGCCGGCTAGGCTAAACTCTAGCTCTTCTCGCTATTTGTCGCTTCGTGAGTTCAACGGTTGAACTCTCGTTCCTCCCTCATGAAATCCTCCGAGACTTGAAAGTCAACGAATGTTGACCTTCCCTTCGCACTACTCACAACTCGCCCCTTCGCGAGTTGTAGCGTCAAATCTTAGCACCTTCCCTTCACGAACCCTCGAGAAGCGATATTTAATTTTCCCTCTCGCATTCTCGCTACTCGCGACTTCATGAGTCCAAGTGTTGAGCTCTCATGCCCTTCTCCCGCGAATCCCCGAGACACGAGAAGTAAACGGAGCATTAACTCCCTTCTCTAGGCGACGCGTGTCCACCCGTCAATCACGCGGGCCCCACCTTGAAGTTTTGCCACATGTTTTCTCGGCTCGGCTCTCGGCACTTCGCTACTCGCGACTTGGAGGATCCAACCTTTGGGCTCTTACCTTGCGAACCTCCGAGTTCACGAGATCCCTGGATCTTTGCCACCTGTCCTCCTCGGATGGACGGTCCTAATCAGCTCGTGGCTTCGCCACTCGCGACTTGGAGCATCCAACCTTTGGGCTCTTACCTTGCGAACCTCCGAGTTCACGAGATCCCTGGATCTCTGCCGCCTGTCCTCCTCGGATGGACGGTCCTGATCCTCTCATGGCTTCGCCACTCACGACTTGGAGCATCCAACCTTTGGGCTCTTACCTTGCGAACCTCCGAGTTCGCGAGATCCCTGGATCTCTACCACCTGTCCTCCTCGAATGGATGGCTCATATTCTTTTTCCCCTATTCACGAGGGCTTAACCCTCATCTATCTCCCTATAGATCTAATGACTGTTGGGTTTTCTAGCTAAGATCTGACGGTTCAGATCGGTCTCGATGCCGCACCGTTTCCCACTACTTCTTAGATGTGGAAAAACCAACGATCCAGATGTTCTCATGGACCCTGGGGGTCTACGATTCTGATTTCCTCGCTATTCACGAAGATAGAGGAAAAAGGGTTAAGGCAATTCACGCCCTTGTTTATTCCTTCGATTTAACGGTCGGGAATGACCGCAGATCCCCCGACAGGATCTCATCCGTTGATCAATACTTATCCCTACGCTGCTACTTCGGGATTTTAAGAGGGTCATTCCTCTTCGTACAGGGTTGTTAAGACTTGTACATTCAAGTCCTTTTTCCAGGTTCTTGGTAAACCTTTCCAAGGAGGGAGTCTCTGTGAAGAGATCTATTCTGGGGCAATCCTGGAGACCGATATGGGGAAACAAATTCCCAAGAACGGACTGGAATTCAGACTTGGTTCAACTTATGCATAATTAGATTCATTTATCAACATAAGCCATGCGTGGTTTTTCTGTTATAAGCATATACAACTACTAGTACTGATCAAAATACCACACAGACCTTCTTATAATGAAAACATTCACAGTTTCACAGCTTATGAGCATAATTATCAGAATACATATATTTCCAGATGCCAGAGGCAAAACACTTATCAGAAATAACACCAGGGTTAAGCAACTGCTGAGAGGGGTGCTCGTTTCCACCCAACCGTAGGCTCAACGACTGCCAGCGGATTTACCACTAGCCACCCCCAAGCTGAGACCACGATGCTGTGAGACTGCGTCTCTGTCCGCCAGTGACCAGGAGCGAAGGTTGCAATCCTTCCTCTCTGCTATCACTCACTCTACATAATGCCAGAGTTCTCCCCTTGCGTTTTCCCTCGCAATCATTTCTACCCCACACCTTATCCTCTTGCGAGGTTGTGTGTGGTGCGATTACCCTCGCGCTGATCAGGCCTGACGGCTCTATGGATGGGAGGCACCTCCCATCCCTCATTAAACCATCTACCTATCAGCCTGTGAGACATTTAATTCAGGGCCAGCGAGCCGCTTTTGGTTCTCCGGGCCAGTGGAGTCCAAATACGGTATTCATTCTTGGTGGAAGTTAACGCCACCTTTTCAGGTGTCTTCCACCGCCATCGTGGTCTCTTTTTCTGCACATCCCCTCTCAGCAGTCCTGCAATAAAATTCATAATGTTATTCACATTTATTGACCTTTTCCTCAAGGTCCATTCACATCACATATTCACATTTATGAGTTTTCCATAGTTCTTGGCCAGTCCAGTTATTTTTACAAACTGGGGGAAACATGGTGTTAGAATTCCCCCCCCCTTAAAAAGGAAAATCATCCTCAATTTTCTTATCTACTAACATGAATTGCATGTACAAAAGTAAACAAAATCGGATATGCCTGTCTCATGGCATCCTCCATTTCCCATGTAGCCCCATATGGGCCAAAATGTTTCCACTGCACCTTGACCTGTGCAATGGTTCGGTTCCGGAGTGGGGTTTCCTTTCTGTCCAGTATGCATTGGGGTTTTGGTAGAAATTGTCCCTCCGGTTCCACCTGGATCACAGACCAGTCAATTATATGATTAGCATCATGTACATATTTCTTCAGTAATGAAACATGAAAACCATTATGTGCTTTTACTGTGGGAGGAAGTGCTAGCCGATAGGCTACAGGTCCCACTTTATCTAGAACCTCAAAGGGTCCACAATACCGGGGTGCCAACTTGGCACAAGCTCCCATTTTCAGGGAACTCCTTCTGGGCTTAATTCTGAGATATACATGGTCTCCAATTTTTAACTCTCTTGGAGTTCTCTTTTGATCAGCATAACTTTTCTGTTGGTTCTGAGTGACCTTCAGATTTTGTTTTATCTGAGTCACTTGCTGTTCCATTTCTTTCAACATATCGGGTCCAATAGAAATCCTGTTTACAGGGTTACTCCAGCTGACGGGAGTATTACACGGCCTACCATAGAGGACCTCGAAGGAACTCATCTTTAAGTATGCTTGGTAGTCGTTGTTGTAGGCGAATTCTACCAATGGCAGGTAGTCTTCCCATTTCCTGGGTTGATGCATTACATGCATCCTTAACATATCTTCTAATATTTGATTTACTCTTTCTATTTGTCCATCGATTTGAGGGTGATAGGCAGTGATAAACAACAATTTAGTCTCTAATCCCACCATCAGTGACTTCCAAAAATTGGAAGTAAATTTTGTGTCTCTGTCAGATATTATCTCCATCGACATACCATGCAGTCGGAATACCTCTTTCATGAATATCTGGGCGATATCTATCGCCTTGCAGGTTGGTTTGACGGGGATGAAATGAGTAGACTTGCTCAGTTTATCCACCACTACCATAATGGCGTCATTCTGTTTGGTTGAAGTCGACAATCCAGTGATAAAATCCATGGAGATGGTTTCCCATTTCCATTTTGGGATGGGTAAAGGGTGTAATAGTCCTGTTGGGTGTCGATGTTCTTCTTTAACCTGTTGGCACTCTATGCATTGGGCCAAATATTTGGCTATGTCTTTCTTCAATCTAGGCCAATAAAATTGTTTCAGGGTGGCAGTGATCATTTTTTGGTATCCTGGGTGACCAGTGTAGGGTCTTTTATGTAGTTCATCCATGATGAACCTCTTCAAGTCGTCACAATTGGGAATGTACAGTCTATCTCTGTAAGTGAGCAGGTCTCTTTCGGTCATCTGATAGCCTTCATATCTTGCTCCAGCGGGTTCTTGTTGTAGGTACAGGGTCACATTTCGAACGAAGGGATCTATTTCTTGTGCCTTTTTGACTCTGTCCTTGACATCTGTCTCGCAGGTACTCATCGCTGCCAGGTGAATTGTTCTCCTGCTTCTGCTAAGGGCATCGACCACCCTATTCTCTTTCCCTTTAATGTGTTTGATTTCAAAATCAAATTCGCTAAGAAGGGCCATCCATCTGGCTTGTCTAGCATTAAGCTTTGGTTGATCAAACAAATACCATAATCCACAATGATCTGTCAGAAGAACAAATTTTCTTCCCAAGAGGCCTCCACATTTTTAAGGCGTGCACTATGGCATCCAGTTATAGATCATGAGTCACATAATGGACCTTGTGTTCATTCAATTTTCGGGATTCATAACAGATCACCTTTCCTTCCTGCATAAGGACTCCTCCGAGCCTTTCCTTACAGGCATCAGTGCACACAAGGAAGTCAACTTCTGGGTCAACGATTTTCAACATAGGTGCATGGGTTAGTAGATGTTTCAAGGTTTGAAATATTTCTTCACATTGTTGTGTCCACAGGAATTTTGTCCCCTTCTTCTGGAGGGCAGTGATTGGACAACCAATCTTGGAGAATCCTCTTATAAATCTCCTATAATATCCCGCCAATTCCATAAAGGATTTGATGTCTGAGACATCCTTTGGGGTAGGCCATTCCATGATAGACCTGATATTGTCAGGATCTACTGCTACCCCTTCCTCGGACAAAACATGTCCCAAGTAATGTATTTGCTTATGAAAGAAGTCGCATTTGCTGAATTTAGCATAGAGTTGATGCTCTCTTAGCACTTGCAGCACAAGTCTAAGGTACTCTTCATGTTCTTCTCTATTCTTAGAGTAGATTAATATGTCATCAATGAAAACTAGTACAAATTTATCTAAAAATTTACTGAGTACATTGTTCGTTAAGCACATGAAAGTGGCAGGGGCATTAGTTAATCCAAATGGCACTACTACAAACTCATAGTGACCATACCGTGTCCAAAAGGAAGTTTTATGGATGTCTTCACCCTTAATTCGGACTTGATGGTATCCCGACCTCAAGTCAATCTTTGAGAAAATAGACGCACCCCCCAACTGATCGAATAGATCATTGATCCTGGGCAAGGGGTATTTGTTCTTTATGGTTACTTTATTGAGTTGTCTATAATCTATACACAGTCTAAGGGTGCCATCCTTCTTTTTCACAAACAGGACTGGTGCTCCCCATGGGGACACGCTGGGTCGAATATAACCCTTATCCATCATTTCTTTCAATTGCAATTTGATTTCAACTAACTCAAGTGTGCTCATCCGGTAGGGTGTCCTAGACACCGGTACGCTCCTAGTGCGAGCTCTATTGAGAAGTCAATGTCTCTTCTTGGAGGTAGACCCAGTACCTCTTCCGAAAACACATCTTTGTATTCTCTCAGGATAGGGTGATCGTCAGGGCTTGGTTTAGCACCTTCGATTGTTTTCAACACCTGTATCTCATATAGGGGACATCCCTTTCAGCAATACTTTCTCATTTGCAGGGCTGATATTTGTCTCACCAAGACCAGTTTTCGGATCCCTTGGAGGGTTATCCTCTTTCCTTCTTTGCTCACACATTCTAGGGTTTTGTGGTAATAGTCCAGTTTGGCTTTATGGGCGGCCAGCCAGTCCATACCAATCAACAGGTCGTATGATCCCAGGGGTAATACATTAAGGGTTGCTTGGGTGGGGAATTCACTCAACATTAACTGGCAGGCTGGTATGACCTCTACCACCTTTCTTTTGGTGTCAGTGGCTAACTGTACCAACCATGGCTTGGTTTGCTTCTGTGGCTGTAGCTTACACTTATCAACAGTTCTAGGGGCTATATAACTCAAATTTGAACCAGGGTCAATCAAAACAGACACTAGATGGATGAAAATCGTACCTTCTATTTCCACCACTGAAGCTTGGTGGTCAGCTTGGTTATTATCCAAGGCTACATAAATCTGTGGCACACTCCTTGCCACATCATTGACTATGGTAGCTTCCTGCATGTTATAAACTTTCCGACTGTTCTTTTGTCGGTGTGAACAGTCTCTCAGGAGATGCTCTTCTCTGCAACCCCAGCATTTTAGAGGTTCTCTCTTTGGGTTAATAGTCTTCACTGGTATAGGTCCATAAGTTTTATTTCCGTCCATCGAGGGAAAGTTCTGTTGGAGTACACTCCGCGCTGGAAAGTTCATTCTGGGGTTCTTTTTGTAGTTTTTAAATCCTGAGGATTTGCTCCCCTTTTTCTGAAACCTCGAGCAACTCTTCTGTTTCCAGTCTCCACGAGACTCTGCTCGATGTCCATATTTTTCATGACAATATGTTTCCTTTCGTATAGTGTCTTCTAAGTTCTTTTTCTCGTCAAATTCAATTCGGTTCCGGTATTCCTTGGGTAACCCACTGATGAAGCGTTGCGCCTTTGCCTTCTCTGCTTTGATGTAGGGTACATATCTCAATAAGTCGAGGAATTTGTTGACATATTACTTCATAGTAAGTTGTCCCAATTTGAGTTCATAAAAATCTTTAGCCTTCTCGTCGAAATATCTTTCCGACAAATACTTCTTCCAAAAGTACTTCTCAAACTGTTTCCAAGACAGGTCCTCCTCGCAGACCCCTTTCATATTCTTAAGGTATTCCCACCATATGGAAGCCTTTTCATTCATATTGAAAGTGGCCACTCAGGCCTTCAAATTCTCTGAAAAATCATGGACTCTGAAATATTTCTTCAGTCCAAGTAGCCAGGCCTCGGCTTCCTCTCCCTTTATGAATTCTTCAAATTTATGACTCTTGGAAGTCTTTTGCTTCTTCTGTTTTCTTCGAGAATAGGGACTGGTCCTGCTGCTGGAAGAGCCTTTTGAATCACCGGCTTCCTTCTCAGTGGAATTGTCTGGCACTGGTCCTTTACCTCTGGGGTGGACCTTTCTTGATGTGCTTCTCTCAGTATGGCCACTGACATGACCATGATTCTTCATCTCAGGTTCATGCTGCATCTGTCGCTGTAGGTCGGATAAGCTCTACAGTAGAACTGCATTAATTTCGTTTTTCTTTTCTTGTTCTTTCATCATCCTTTCATTGTCGGCCTTGCATCTTTGCAATTCAGCCATGAGACTCCTCACAGTCTCGGCTAGGTCTGGAGGGGTTCCTATTTATCTTCTTTCATCGGACTCTTCGTCTTTGTTGTGGGAGCCTTCTCCCACCTCTTGGTGAGTCACCATACCCTGCGTTTGTAGATTCCCGCGGTTGATCGTCCACTTGAGTGAAAAGACAAGCGCTGGTTATTAGTCAAGAGTTAAATACATTTTTATAATTTGTTCATAAATTTATAACTATTTCACATGCATACACAGTCGGGTTCTCGTTTCCAAGTTTTAATCCTAGGCAAAAAGAGTTACATTAGGGGTTACTCTTCGTAGGGGTACTTCGAACGAAGCTTATGTGAAACTCGTGCATGAGCCCAATTAGGACGAGTGTTGTAACCATGTTCTGATACCACTTTGTCACATACCCACTACAGTCCTCATAAAATTCTCGTTCTTCCTCAAGGAACAGAATCCCCGAAGTCCTACGGGGGTCTAGTGCAGGCTAGTTCTTCCCTGTTCATCTCCCTGTGATCGTGGGTTAGGACCACAGGACAAACAAACTAGGCGCATTTTCATGTTTCGTGACTCAGCGATACCATTGAGTCCAATATTGAAGGTAGAATGGTGAGGGGCCTTCAGAATGAAACCCTGGCCATAGATCTAGGCGCGCAGATTTTGGTTGTCCAGATCTACCCGCCGCTTAATCGACAAAGCACCAACTCCCTTTTTTTAGTCCTTAGTTCGATAGGACCACATACGCGCCTAAATGCAGGCTCCTTTCACAACTCGCGACCTCGCGAGTCGTGAGTCAAAGACCCTCAAATTTTCTTCACAAATCATCGATACCTGAGATCACAAAATGGGTATAGCTTCCTTCTGCCAGCGTCCTCTGCACATGATCGTCGACTAGGCTAAACTCTAGCTCCTCTCGCTATTCGTCACTTTGTGAGTTCAACGGTTGAGCTCTTGTTCCTCCCTCATGCGATCCTCCGAGACTTGAAAGTCAGCGAAGGTTGACCTTCCCTTCGCACTACTCACAATTCGCCACTTCGCGAGTTGTAGGGTCAAATCTTTGCACCTTCCCTTCACGAACCCTCGAGAAGCGATATTTAATTTTCTCTCTCTCGTTCTCGCTACTCGCAACTTCATGAGTCCAAGTGTTGAGCTCTCACGCCCTTCTCCCGTGAATCCCCGAGACACGAGAAGTAAACCGAGCATTAACTCCCTTCTCTAGGCGATCCATGTCCACCCGTTAATCACGCGGGCCCCACCTTGAAGTTTTTCCACATGTTTTCTCGGCTCGGCTCTTGGCACCTCGCTACTCATGACTTGGAGGATCCAACCTTTGCTCTCTTACCTTGCAAACCTCTGAGTTTGCGAGATCCCTGGATCTCTGCCACCTATCCTCCTCAGATGGATGGTCCTGATCCTGTCGTGGCTTCACCACTCGCGACTTGGAGCATCCAAACTTTGGGCTCTTACCTTGCGAACCTCCGAGTTCGTGAGATCCCTGGATCTTTTCCACCTGTCCTCCTCGGATGGATGGTCCTAATCCTCTCGTGGTTTCGCCACTCGCGACTTGGAGAATCCAACCTTTGGGCTCTTACCTTGCGAACCTCCGAGTTCAGGAGATCCCTGGATCTCTGCCACCTGTCCTCCTCGGATGGACGACTCAGATTATTTTGCCCCTATTCACGAGGGCTTAACCCTCATCTATCTCCCTATAGATCTAACGACTGTCGGGTTTTCTAGCTAAGATCTGACGGTTCAGATCGGTCCCCATGCCGCGTCCTTTCCCACTTCTCCTTGGACGTGGAAAAACCAACGATCCAGATGTTCTCATGGACCCCGGGGGTCTACGATTCTGATTTCCTCGCTATTCACAAAGATAGAGGAAAAAGGGTTAAGGCAATTCACGCCCTCATTTATTCCTTCGATTTAACGGTCGGGAATGACCGCAGATCCCCCAACAGGATCTCATCCGTTGATCAATACTTATCCCTACGCTACTACTTCGGGATTTTAAGAGGGTCATTCCTCTTCGTACAGGGTTGTTAAGACTTGCACATTCAAGTCCTTTTTCCAGGTTCTTGGTAAACCTTTCCAAGGAGGGAGTCTCTGTGAAGAGATCTATTCTGGGGCAATCCTGGAGACTGATATGGGGAAACAAATTCTCGAGAACGGACTGGAAGTCAGACTTGGTTCAACTTATTTACAAATAGATTAATTTATCAACATAAGCCATGTGTGGTTTTTCTGTTATAAGCATATACAACTACTAGTACTGATCAAAATACCAGACAGACCTTCTTATAATGAAAACATTCACAGCTTCACAGCTTATGAGCATAATTATCAGAATACATATATTTCCAGATGCCAGAGGCAAAACACTTATCAGAAATAACACCAAGGTAAGCAACTACTGAGAGGGGTGCTCGTTTCCACCTAACCATAGGCTCAGCGACTCCCATCGGATTTACCACTAGCCACCCCCGAGCTGAGACCACGATGTTGTGAGACTGCGTCTCTGTCCGCCAGTGACCAAGAGCGAAGGTTTCAATCCTTCCTCTCTGCTATCACTCACTCTACGTAATGCCAGAGTTCTCCCCTTGCGTCTGCCCTCGCAATCGTTTCTACCCCACGCCTTATCCTCTTGCGAGGTTTCATGTGGCACGATTACCCTCGCGCTGATCAGGCCTGACGACTCTACGGATGGGAGGCACCTCCCATCCCTCATTAAACCATTTACCTATCAGCCTGTGAGACATTTAATTCAGGGCCAGTGGCCGCTTTTGGTTCTTTGGGCCAGTGGAGTCCAAATACGATATTCATTCTCGGTGGAAGTTAATGCCACCTTTTCAGGTGCCTTCCACCACCATCGTGGTCTCTTTTTCTGCACATGCCCTCTCAGCAGTCCTGCAATAAAATTCATAATGTTATTCACATTTATTGACCTTTTCCTCAAGGTCCATTCACATCACATATTCACATTTATGAGTTTGCCATAGTTCTTGGCCAGTCCAGTTATTTTTACAAACTGTGGGAAACATGGTGTTACATTCTTCATTGGGATTAACCGTAATGTTGACATCAATGTATTTTGACTTGTCAACATATCTGTAATCAATGATGGTTATTGATTATGGTTGTAAATGTAATGTTTATAACTTTTGGAATTAAAATTTGATATAGTTTTCAAACATCCCAACCTTTGGAGTGGACACTCCACCTGGTTAATTAGACAACCACAATATTTAATTAATATGCAACAAACACACATATCAAATGGAAAAATAAAACATAGTCATTTACGTGGTTCTCCCAACCTCGGGCTACGTCCACCAAGAAAGTATTGATGTTATCTCATTATCATTCAATGGAGATTATACATTCTTATAGTGTCAAGGTTTTACAGTCGTATCAAAACAAATTAATAACCGAGCAGTAAATGCTCTCCTCTGAATGTGTCAACAGAATTCACACCTACGCAATCGAATCTGCAAAAACAGAGTTGAGGTTGATGACTGTTCCTAGAAAGAAGGGTTATGTTGTCAACCGTTTCAACAATATCCACCTTGACAACAAACTTATATGATACCTTGCTCATTATTTTGTTCATCACCTTTTCTGCAAGCCAAGAGAAGCCAAGCACCTTCGTACCTTCTCTAAAAGTACTGGTTCTGTGAACATATCTACCTAGTTCTCTTTTGTATGAACTTTTTCAAAAGAAACTCCACCTTTATTAATGACATGTCTTACAAAATGGTACTTAATAGGAATATGTTTAGTTTTACTATGGTAGGCTGGATTCTTCTCCAAGTGAATAACACTTTGACTATCAAAAAGTAGCTTTAGTTTTTCCTTCATCCTTCCAAAATCACCAAACAAACCTTTTAACCAAACCACTTATTTGAAAGCATGTGAAGTAGCTATGTGTTTTGCTTCTGTAGTGGATAAGGAAACACTTCCCTATAGCTTTGACATCCAACTAATAACTCCACATGCAAGAGTAAAGACATATCCTGAAGTTAACCTCATTTTGTCCAGATCACCTGGAAAATCAGAATCAACATATCCATAGACTAACTCAAAACAACCATTATAGGTGATATAGTAATCACTTGTGCCCCTCAGATACCAAAGCATCAATTTCATTGTTGCCTAGTGCTCTTTACTTGGATTTTCCATATATCTGTTGACAACCCCAACTGCATGTGAAATGTTTGGTCTTGTACTAACCATCACATACATTAAACTTCCTACTGCATTAGCATACGTTATTCGAGACATATGTTCATTTTATTTTTTTGTACTAGGACATAAACTTGAAGAAAGCTTAAAATGTGAAGCGAAAGGTACAAAAATTTGTTTCACACTGTTCATACCAAACCTCAAAAGTATTTTCTCGACATAATTATGTTGTGACAACCAAAGATTACCATTCCTCCTATCTATGAATATCTCCATGCCCAAAATTTTCTTTGTTGCTCCTAGATCTTTCATATCAAATGTCCTATCCATTTGAGCCTTAAACCTATTGATCTCAGTTATGATTTTGCTTGCTAAAATCATATCATCAACATACAATACTAATATAATGAATATGCCATTATTCAATTTCTTAAAGTAGACACAATGATCATACTCACTCCTTGTATAATTCTGGATCATCATGAAAGAGTCAAATTTCGTGTACCATTGTTTGGGCGACTACCTCAGACCATACAATGATTTCTTGAGCCTACAAACAAATTTCTTGTTGTGATTCTGAACAAACCCTTCAGGTTTTTCCATGTAAATATCCTCATCCAAATCTCCATGTAAGAGATTAGTCTTAACATCTAGCTGCTCCAACTCCAAATCAAGTGATGCAACTAATGCTAACACAATTCGAATTGAAACAATATTAACAACTGGTGAAACAATCTCATGAAATTCAATACCTTCTTTATGAGAATATCCTTTTGCAACCAACCTCGCTTTGTACCTTTCTACCTTATCATCAATTCCCTTCTTCATCTTGTAGACCCACTTGCAACCTACAATTTTCCTGTCTCTTGGAAGTTCTACCAAGTCCCATGTAGCATTCTTCGCTAAAGCATTCATTTCATCCTTCATTTCTTCTTTCCATTTTTCACGGTTAGAACCCTCCACAACTTCCTGATAGAATGAAGGTTCATCATCATTAGTACTTAAAGAAGCTGATGAAACAAAATAATCATACCTTCTTGGAGGAACTTTGACCCGTGTAGGCCTCCTTAGGGAAGTTTGTGGCTCATTCAAAATCTGTTGATCGTCATCATCATCCATGTTTTATTCTGCAAGAAGCTCTTCATGAACATCTTTAGAAACTTTTTCATGTTCACTTTCATCTGTAGTTGAACGAGTTTCAAACTGAATCTGTTGATATTTCAGTACTTCTACCTGTTTCATTTGAACATCTGCATCTGATTTGATGAGAGATTATTCATCAAATATTACATATCCGTTAATGGCGATCTTGTGGGCAGTAGGATCCCACAACCTATACCCCTTAATACCATCACCATATCCAACAAAGATAAGCCTTTTTTATTTTGGATCTAATTTAGAAGGTTGATGTTTCAAAATTAGAGCATAGGCTTCACAACCAAAAACTTTAAGATTATAATAATTACAAGGGTGAACTATCCATACATATTAAGGAATATTGCACTCTATTTATGTTGATGGTGATTGATTCACCAGATAAAAAGTTGTAGTTACTTCTTCTACACACAGTTCCTACTGCAAGTTGGAGTTACTAAGTATACTCCTTTCTCTCTCTAGAAGAGTCATGCTCATGCGTTCAAAAACTCCATTTTTCTTAGCAGTATAGATAGTGGTTATATGCCTATCAATCCCAAACTTCTTGCAATAGTTCTTAAATTTCATTGATGTAAATTCACCACCATTATCAGTTCTTAAACATTTAATGGACCTACCAATGATCTTTTCCACTAAATCTCTCAACTGCTTAAAGAAAGTAAATACATCATCATTTATCTTCAACATATAGATCCAAAAATTCCTAGAGAAATCATCTATAAAAGTAACAAAACATGATGATCCTCCATATGAAATAGTAGGGGATGGTCCCCAAACATCAGAATGGATATAGTCAAGGATTCCCTCGCTGGTGTGTCTTCCGATTTTAAATTTCTGCCTATTTTGTTTTCCATAAATATAGTGCTTGCATAAATCTAACTTTAAATACTTTAGACTAGGAAGTAACTTGCGATTAGATAATACCTTCAATCCTATTTCGCTCATATGGCGCAACTGCTGATGCCAGATTCGAACATAATCACTGTCATTCTCGGATACATTTGTCGCATGATCTGACTCAGTTCTTCCTTCTAACAGAAACATGTTTCCAAACTTCATTGAATTCATGACCAGTAGGATTCCTTTGTAGACCTTCATAACTCCACCTTGAAAAATAATTTTATATCCTCCAGTATCTAAGACTCCCAAATAGATTAGGTTCTTCCTTATCTTACGTACATGTCTCACATCAGTTAGTATCTTAACAGATCCATCAAACATCTTAATTCAAATGCTACCAATTCCCACAACTTTACATGATATATCATTTCCCATCTAAAAAATTTCATCATCTATAGACTGGTAAGTAATAAACTAGTGTTTATGAAGACATGTGTGATTTGAAGAACCAGAATCCAATAACCATTGTTGATCATGTCGTGAAAAAACACTAATTGATAAAACTTCATCAGTCATACCTGAACCTATTGTTGAACCTGTTTCGGTTGCATTTGCTTCCTTCGTCTCTTTTGGAGGGTCTTCTTTGGAGGCTTGTTTTTTCTTCCAACAATCCTTCTTCAGGTGTCCATATTTGCCACAAAACCAACACTTAAGCTTCCTCTTCTTTCCCTTCGATTTTGACTGAGAGAAATCCCTCTGAACATGTCCTCTTTCTTTAGGTCTTCCTCTGACCACCATCGCCTCAGATGTAGAGGTTTCAAAATTGGATTTCTTCCTTGCTTCCTCAGACAATAAAGCTCCAACAATAACATCAAACTCAATACTTTCTATTGAACTGGAACTAATAGAGGTAACAAAGTGATCCCATGACTCAGGCAAATAACACAATAATGTAATTGCCTTATCTTCAGATTCAAATTTCACTCCCATGCTAGTCAACTGGACTAAAAGAGTATTAAAAGTATTTAAATGATCAGTTATTTTCGTACCTTCCTTCATGAAAAAACCGTACAATTGTATTTTCAAGAAGATCTTGTTCATCAAAGATTTCATCATATACAAGCTTTCCAAATTTGTCCACAAACTGGTTGTTTTCTTCTCCGTAACAATGTTGAACAGAACATCATCAGCCAAACAAAGACATATGGAACTCAGTGCTCTCGCATCGATATCTTCCCACTCTTCATCTGAAATGGTCACAGGTTTCTTTGATTTTCCCAAAAGCGCCTTCAGAACGCCTTGTTACACGAGCAAATCGTGCATCTTGACCTTCTAGATCTCAAAATTGTTTTTTCCATTGAACTTCTTGATTTCGAATTTATCACTCTGAGTTTTCTCCATTTTAGTCGCTCTGTTGCTTCTTGACAATGAATTTTATAATACTTACAAACATTTCTTGATTCTTCTACACATTCCAAAATCTAACTACAAACTCCTTCTATGGAAAGTCCTTCATATTGTATACAAAAAATTGGAATGACAATAAAAAAAAGATAACCGAGAGATTACGTTGTCGATCTTTATCTCATAAGGAGAAAAATACAGTAATTAAAAAAAATGTACATAAAAACTTTAGAGACCAGTGGACCCTTTAACATTAGAGGACAACGTTGATTTCAGATTAGAAAACACCGTAAGTCTAGTAGAGAATCCGCGCACCCTTAAAGCATGGAGTCCGGTGCTGGTCTGAAAACATCCCTCCCCACACACTGACTCACCAGTGTTGATGTGAACAAAATATTGCTCTGCATCAGTGCTCCTCCTCCATGAACAATTGACTCCCGCGACCTTGAAGACTGTCAATTGAAAAACCAAATGTGCATGGACCCTCCACACACTTCTCAATCTTGCACCACGATTCTCTTGGCCTCACGGATCTCCAACCAGAGCTCTGATACCATTTGTTAATTAGACATCCACAATCTTTAATTAATATGCAACAAACATACATATCAAATGGAAAAATAAAACACATTCATTGACGTGGTTCACCCAACCTCGGGCTACGTCCACCAAGCAGGTATCGATGTTATCTCATTATCATTCAATGGAGATTATATAGTCTTATAGTGTCAAGGTTTTACAGTCATAGAAAAACAAATTAATAACCGAGCAGTAAATGCTCTCCTCTGCATGCGCCAACGGAATTAACACCTACGCAACCAAATCTACAAAAACAGAGCTAAGGTTGATGATTGTTCCTGGGAAGAAGGGTTTTGTTGTCAACCGTTTCAACACACCTAATATTAGGAAAACCATATAAAGCTTTTAAAATGGTAAAAATTAATAAACCTTTGTGTAAAAAAATTTAGGATGCAAAAACTATTAATGGTTACAAAATAATATTAATACAATATTAAGATATGTTCAAATTAGAAGGTGGGGAACTTGGTTAAATTAATAAAATGGCATTAATACTCTAAGAGGGATATTTAAAGAAGTAAAATATTTTAATGAATAAATATAGCTAAAAAGTGGGGGTTAAGATCAAAGAAAAAGAATGAGGAGGATGAAAGTGGAGTTATTGTGATAGTAAAAAAAGTGAGAAATCAGATTTAAAGATAGAGAAATAAAGGATAAATAAATAAATAATTAGAGGAAATGGAAAAGGAGGCTAAAAAATAATTAGAAGAAATGGAAAGAAGGTTTAAATTTTTTTTTGGAGGAAAGAAATTAATAACAAGCATGATAATGATCATTAGAAGAAATGGACCATGGATATGAATGAAAAAAAAAGAATAATTATAAGGAAATAATTAAATAAAAAAATAAAGATAAGGAAGATGATAAAATGTGAGTAGTACCCATATTTTAAAGTTATAAATTGGTAAGCCATAATTTAAGAAAGAAAGAGAAATTATAATTAAAATATGTCAAGAGGAGATAATTTATAGAAAACGAAGATATAATAATAATAATAAAGAACAAAGGAAGAAAGAAGAAATGCTAAAGTAGAGAAGAATGAATAGGAACTCACTAGGAAGAATAGAGATTAGAGAGAGAAATTATATTAACATATACAATTAATACTAGGTTTTCAAGATTAGATAAGTTTATAGCAATCTTCTTTATTAAGATTGTTAGGATGATTTTTTATTTCAAGGGTTTCACCCATGATACATGATGAGTAATAATTTACTAATGCTAGAAATTTAGTTTGGTTAAAGAAGAGGAGGTGTTTAGACTTGTGGGATTGTTTGACAATAGTTGACTTATTTAGTGATGTGATTGTGAAATGTATAAGCTATATGTCCTTTAAGATAGGTCTTAATGGACCTATCAATTTTGCCAATGCTAAACTTTCCACAAATACTAGGAATTTGGTAAACTTCTTCGTGGAACATTGATCAATTTTATCTTTACTACTTATAAATAATTTCTTAAAATTTTTGTTATTCTTAAAACCTAATGAGATGATGTTTTCCAAATATATAGGTTTGTGAATAAAGTTTGAATTATAATGAGATGATGTTTTCCAAATATATAGGTTTGTGAATAAAGTTTGAATTATGATAAATGAATATTGAGTTCAAGTTGTCGAGTTATATGATGTTCCAATAATTGTGTTTAGATATATAACTAAACATTGTGTTTAAATATATAATTAAATTTCTAAGTAGTATATGACATAGATATTGAATTAATAATAACACTTGAATAATTGAATGAAAGGATGCCACTTTATGAATCGGACTCAATTAGTGAATAACACATAAAGCATTGGGGGTTGAAAGGATGCCACTTTAAGAATCGGATTCAATTAGTAAATAACACATGAACCCCAATGATGCCACTTTATGAATCGGATTCAATTAGTGAATAACACATGAACCATTGGGTTGAGTAACTGAGAGTAGGATGACTTCATGAAATGGAATTTAATATTCAATTCAAACATATAATATTCAAACATTTGAGTGATGATTTCAGTTGAAAAATGTATCGTGCGAATCTTAACTGTTTGAGAAATGTTACCTTTAAGTATGCTCTTATGACAACATTTGAGTGCTGATTTTAGTTTTTGAAAAAAGTATGATGTGAATATTAACTGTTTTTATAAATAAATGTTCCCTTTCAAGTATGAAGTTGTGGTTGTTGAATAAGGGGGATAACACAATTACCATGTATTGAGATTGTGATTTTATTTATGTTTGTTTTAATTTTGGAATGAAGTTTAGTAAAGGTTAAATGTGTGTAAATATTTTATTTTGTGTTATAATTAAATAGATTGGAGTGATTTTTAAATAAATAAATTGAAGGTTGAAAATTATTATAAGATTGAAGTGATTATTAAATCAATTAAATTGAAAATTTAAGATTAAAATTTTTAAACATGATTTCAATTTCAAAAGTTCACTAAAATGACATTAAAATGAAAGTGATATAGTAATTTTTTTATTAGGAAGATTCGCACGTGAAACTCACCAATGGTAAACAGGTTTAACTCCAAAAAAAACTCAAGGTTTTAGAGTGTGAGCAAGTATTACGAATTAACACCAATACTTATGGATGGTAAACAACTAGATCATCTAATAAAGACCTAACTCCAAAAGATTTAAGACTCTCAAGAYTYTAGAGTGTGAGCAAGTATTACCAATTGAACTAACCCTTGAAACTAAAGTATACAGYCTGAGTGGGCATAATGGTTAAGAATATGTGTTTCCTCTTAAGAGGTCACAGGTTCAAATCCAGAGGGAGTAGAGTATGGRTAGGGTATGTATACCTTCGTAGACTTTAACAGTAAAAATAGATTATTATTATTATTATTATTATACTAAAGTGATGCAATAGTGCCTTATAAACTTTGTCCCACTTATAAATTATAGATTTAGACGGCACCTGCCAATGCTTTTGTATAATAAGACWACTGACGTGCCAAATACGGGCTTCGTTGTATTTACTGAACAGAAGAACGGATACCTTGAATCCATACTGGCCTTAGAATATTGCACTGCCTTCGGCCGTAACTACTGATGTTGTAAAAAGCTCTTGTTTTACTCACAGTTGTCCATCTTTTAACTGATATTCGATTCACGGTGATTCTAGGAAATTGACATAAAGTTCAGCACGAAATTATTCTACGAAGCACTAACAGAGGAGGAGGGGCCTTAATGCAGCATGCTTGCTGGGACTATGACGGAACTATAAATTATGCCTAAACACTACCAGCTTCAACTTTCAAAAATTTAAAGGCAAAATCCACAACAGCAGAGCCTATAAATACAATCTGTGATTTGATATATCCCTCATATTTTATTCATTCGTGCTCACATTGTTACACTCCGGAAATTCGCTGTGACGTTGTATTCCTCAAGAAATTGCCGTATCTTTTATTTGTTTGTTGTAATATTGTCGTACTCGGGAAATTGACGAATAATGTTATTTTTTTATACCGAGAGTGGCTACAATAACCTGATAACAGATCGTCTGAGTCGATTCCTCATCTTCCATGGCGTTGATACGTAAATAGAATTGGAGCCAATGATTTGTGACTCTGACAAGCGTGGTTATGAATAATAAAGCTTACACATATACAAAATATATATTTCTCCATACTTTTCGTTTAAATAATAATATTTATTCTGTTGTTCTTGACGTAAGTCGGAACATTGCTCCTGAAGTCATCGAGATATGTTTTTTAATGCATGTATCAGAGATCCCATTACTTTCTCTTTTTAGTCGTCCTTATCATTTCTTTTATCATTATTCAGAAGAGTCCAGCGTTTAAATTACACGATCGATCGCGGTGTAACAGAAAACATAATAATTTTTATTGTCTTTTATATATAATAAATCGTCCAAAAATTCATTGTAACCTGGAAGCGAAGGATTTGACACTACTTGCATCATAAATCTTCGCGTCATCCTGTTTCGTGACAGTGGTTATTAATGTTTCTAAAATGCAAAAAATATATCGAATGTACAGATCATCGTCACTCGGGAAAAGAAAGTCTTCATCAAATGACTAATATATGTTTAGTTCACGACATACATTTGTTATTAGTATCGGCACTGAAAACATTCATTTTTATATAAAAAAATTTCTATATTTGTCATGATATGATTGGACAAGGGATTGGAGGTCTTATTGCCGGCTTTGCTATTCCCAATGTTATATATGTTGGCATATCCAAAGTATTTGATCGTATATGGTCTTTTTTGAATCATATATTTTGTTATGCATTTGTCAATGGTAGATTAATGCTAGCATTAATTCAAATGTTTGGTTTAACATTTTATGCTAGATAAATTTATGGCAATGTTAGATATGGTGGCATATCCAAAGTTTGGCTTTCCAAAACATTTTGTGGTGTTCGAACTATTGTTACAAAAAATATATTTTTTCTTTTTGGGATACGTCAGAGTCCTGCCACATTGGATTTTTTTCTTAAATGTTTACAGTGTATTTCTGACAGACTTAAATGTTTACCTAACAGGCTTGGTAGTGTTGAATGGTTACTTAACAGGCCTGTTACAAGACATTTTCTTCTGTTTTTAAAATTTTTATGCTCCAGCGGCATTGCTCGTTCAGTGGTCCATGCTTGCTTTTTGCATGCCACTGATTTATTATTTGCATGTTGTCATTGTTCTTGCTTGCATGTTCGTATTGTTGCAGTTTGGACATTTGGGTTTCTGCAATTGTGATTGGAACAACATCGTTCCTAGGGGGGTGGTTGTTGTTTGCTTCTTTCTTTGTTGTATACTATTTATATTTGCTTGATTCGACTTTGCAGGGTACTGGTCTTGTGCCTACAGTTGGGATTTTTAGTGCTTCTTAGTTGGGTTCTTGTTTGGTGCTTGTTCTTGTTTGGCCAGGGTTTGCAAATGTTGGGATGCTGCATCTGTTATTGGATCTTTGGTCGCATTTTGTTTTGCACTGCAATTTGCATAGAATACTATTAAGATAAAATAATAAACTAAAGAATTGCAGGCGGTGTAAATTGCATTTGTTACGCATTGAAGCAAAGTTTGTTGGCCTCAAAATATATTTGATGGTTGCCGATGCTTTTTACATGGATTTTGTGTTACTATGGTTTTATAGTTATGACAATGGCTTTTGCTGTGTGGGAGATATAGTTGTTCTCTCCCTTTTACTTTCTTATTGTAAACTGTGTTTGACTCTAGTTTTTCGTGTTTATGTGGTCATTCTGAGCGACCGTCGTTCGATTGCATAGTTGGCCACTTTTATGGACGTGGCTTCGCAAATAGGTTTTATCGAACTATGATAGGTCGTGTTCGGTGTATACATTAGTTTTCCCGAATTAGTTTTCTTTAAAAGAATCCTGGGCATAAGAGAATGCAATTTATGAAATTATAGGTTTCCTGGACCACGGAGCTCTCATCCCATACTTAGCCAGTTTTTGCATCGCGGGTTGACGGGGTAGGCGGCTAAAAATTGACAACCGGAGAGTTCCGCTATATACAAATTGATAATCGGTCAGCAACGAGAGTTTCACGATCATTCCGACCGACCGCAATTGAGTTCCATACTTAGCCAGTATTATGGATGCGCCTTCGCGGATAGGTTTTATCGAACTATGGTGTATACATTAGCATTTTCGAATTAGTTTTCTTTAACAGTAGAGCTCCTGGACAGAAAACATTGAAATTTATCAAATTATAGGTTTCCTGGACAGCATAGATTAAACATAGGAAATATGTAATTGTATAAAGTAGATATATACAGCCTGCACGGAGCCGTCATCCCATACTTAATCAGTTTTTGCATCACGTGTTGTCAGGGTAAGCAGCTGAAAATTGACAATCAGAGACTTCGGCGATATAGAAATTGACAATCGAACTTGCAGACTATTTGAATTTGAAGGCCGTCATGTCCAAAAAAGTTAACATTGTCGAAATAGTTTACTTTACATGCGTTTTACATATCCTGGTGGACAAAAAACACACAAAAAAAATAGTGAGCATTTTTTGGATCGCATGTTCTTGGGATGGTGGGCTCTAGGTTCGGTCCCTGGTGTTCCGTGTCCTACAAATAGCACGGACAGTTTCACGATATACAAAATGAAAATCGGTCTTGCGCACTATTTGAATTTCAAGGGCTCCTACAAAACAACTATCATTCTCGAATTACTTTTCTTTGCATATGTTTTACATACGCTCATTAAAAAAAATAGAACAATAGTAGTAATGTCTGTTACATAGGGCTCCATCCCCGCTACCTTCTGCGCTTCCCAATACACATTAAATATGCTTTGAAAAGTTAGAACCAAGCAGATAGGTTCGAAAAGATGGGCTTTAATAACTTGAAAGGTCGAGAACATCTCCAATTAAAATGAATAGATAACCAAATATTATGGGATGTGGTAAATTTTTTTTTCTTGTATTTTAAATTTGCGAAATTATTATTATTTTTTTTTCCTTGTGCATTTTTAGTTTTGTTCAAAGCTTCATCATAGTTCACGAACGTGTCGGCGCCAGATACCTTGATGTCATGTCCCTCTTTAATATTGTGCATTTCGAAATGATGGGATTTAATAACTGGAGGACATCTCCCATTAAAATGAATAGATAGACGAATATTATGGGATCTGGTAATTTCTTTTTGTTTGCATTTTGAATTTGCGAAATACTTTTTATTTTATTTTTTGTTTGTGCAGTTTTAGTTTTCTTAAAAGCTTCAGCAAAGTTCACGAATGTGTCACCCACAGAGGCCTTGATGTCATGTCACTCTTTAATATTGTGCATATCTTAGATGTCAGATTTCAGAATCTGCTCGGATATGGGAATTTTAATATGTGTTGGTAGTCACTATTGAGCGTACATATTCAAAAAGATTGGCATTAATAAGTGAAAATATATAGAACATCTATCATTAAAACAAATCAACACAAAATCTACGGCAGACCATCCAGCCTTGCTTTTAAATACTTATTGTCATTTCTCTCTATGATCAAAGAGTTGTGCTTTAGGGTGCCTTCATTCTAATGTTCCTGGTCATGCACATGTAAGACAACTTAGAGATGCGATTGACGAGTAGATGAAAGAATAGAGCCTGGTTTTATGTGACGTGAGCTTTGAGTAAAAACAAAAATCTGTTATACAAAGAGAAACTCAGAGAGGACAAAAAAAACAGAACAAGTATGTTCTGGTTGGTGTTCTCCTTGTGTTTGATGCTTTGGTTCATTGAAAATGGTGGCTGGAGATTTGTTGGTTGAGCTTCTTTGTTTTATTGCTGGGAATTGTAATGGATTTTGAGTTCGGATGCAAAATAGTTCTTCGTTTAGGTATATAGCTTCTTCCAACAACACAGATTTGGCAAATGTATCGAGTTGTATAGATTATACAAGTATTTGTCTACCTCGAAGGGGGGTAGCAGAAACTGTATGGGTGGATAAAATGACATATTATCACTGTAAAATTTTATATTTCATAGTATGATGACCTGCATGTGGGTCTGGTAGCCGAATTGACAGAAAGCTATGTTCTTTGTAAAAGTTTGATCGGTTTCCTCTGGATGTAGTTGTAGACTCTACATATTTGGCATCACCTTTGAACATTCCAGACCTTTCTGTGGGCTGCCATATCTCCATGGCTATGAAGAAAGATATATTTTGATGCCATCGACAGCATTTGATACACTTGCCAGACCTATTATGGTGCATTCTGCAGCATTTGATGCACTTGCCACACCTCTACTGCCCGAAGAAGTTATGTACCTCAAAAGAGTTGCTTTTTGCATCTGGGTTGGACGTTCCTTCCACTTTACTATAATAAAGCAAAGAAGTTCCACATACAAATCCTCAGGAAAGCTTCTCAACCAAACAGATGATCGAATATAGGGAGAATACCAGTCACTACGTAGTGGAATTATTTTTCGCTACTTTAGCTATTGTGACATAGAACGACTCCTTCCACTTTGAAATCGGCCTGAATGGGATTTGTAAGTTGTCTCGGATGTCAAGGGTTAGGAACATTGTAAGAAAAGCACCTTAAACCCCAAATTTTCGACAGCATAGTGAAATTAATACTTGACAAAGAATGAAATGTTGAATAAACAAGCATTGCAAGCAGGCCATATCTGGAAGAGACAAGATATTCAAAAAAGTGGGATAGATGTACTTGGCAGCACCGATTAAGTACAAAACTGTGAATAAGCTTCATCAATGTACATATTTTAAATTGGTCAATGGCAGGAAAAATCGCAATCGTTGTCGAAAATAGCCTCGGCTATATTTTGTAACCCACCTTATTTGAATATAGAATAATTTTGGTTTATTTTTTAACAGCATTTTCCAATTTCTGGTATTTGTTTTAATTGTATTTTCTACCTTCTTCCCCTGTGTGGTTAAACATGAAACACAAGGTTTTGTTTCTGTTGCCCAGTACTTCAATCTAAATAAAACCTGGCATGTTCTTTGTTTACATTTTACATGTAAGAATAATTTTTCATAGGCCATACTTATGTGGCGGTGGCCCTGTATTTAAAGAAATAAATTGGAGGACCCATGCTGCTCCCATTCTTCGGTTTCCGTGAATAGAATTAATAACGAGTAACGACAATGCGGTTGAACTGTTGACACAATGTTCCTGTGAAGTTTGTTGGATATATTGCAGCTTCTTTTATTTGATAATATCCGTGCATATACACTAATATCAACAGTATTGGAATAAATACAAAAAAACTTTCTCTTCGACAAAGCTTGGGCAATTATGTTTGGGTTTGTGGTATTAAACAACTATGTCCATTGTTCCATCATATACATCTTCCAGCCTAAGAACTTCTGTAATCTGCAATTTATTCTTTAACTACTTAAAAGTCACACCAAATTTTGATTGCATTTAATTTAATTTAGATATTGATGTTTATGGAGAGCCATCTTTTGATGATCTCATTGCAACGAATACAACATGAATAGATGATAAGGAGTTTATGTCGTTGAGATCACAATGCAAATTCATGTTTCTTGTTGCGCTATGTACATGTTGTAGTCAAAATTTTTGAGGTTCCAGCGAAATTTGCAAGCCGAGAAGCATCTTGCAGATTGGGAGATCATTTGCATTTGAAACAACCAATCCATTAATATATATTACTATGAATACTATTCAGACAAATATGAAAACTTTGTTCATTGATAGATGCTAGTATGAAAAATATTGAAATAGATATCATAACTTTGTCTTGGCCAATACTTGCCCAGTAATCTGGGCACCAGGCCCCGGGTTCACGGTACCCAGCACCTATGTCCCCTGTTTCGTCATATACATGTTGCAGCAAAACAACGTCAGTGATTTTTTCCTTTCCATACTTGGCCAATTTTATGCCCATCGCTGCAGGGCCGACGCTTGCAAACCCAGCTGCTTATCGTTCCGCAATATACATCTTGCACTGAAAAGATCTGTGATCTACAATTTCACCGCGGGTTCCTCGTACACATTGACTTCGTTCAAAGTATCTATTGTTGCTTTCCATCCCTAGAAACTTTGCATCCTTCCTGATATACATCAACAATGCTCTTACTAGTGACAAGTGGACAAAGTGGTATGAAAGATACCTCTATCATCTGCAATTCATAATCTAACATCTTCATCTATATCCTCGCATGACGGATCCGACTGAGCGTTGTTCCTTTTCATACTTAGCCAATTTTATGCTCGCAATTGCGGGGTCGGCGCTTACGAACCTTGATGTTCTTCTGCGAGATACTTAGTTCTTTTTCCCTTCTCTTGTTCCCATATATTATCTACAATTCCACTGCCAACACCTCTGTCCATTTTCCCTTATTTTCTTCCCATGTATTATGGGACTATAAAATATGGACATGATATTCTATAAAGCACGCACAAATTATGCATTCCATACCTAGCGACATTTTCGATCGCGGGCTCTTGGGCGCGCAGTAGAGCTCACAAATGGGGCTCCATTGTTCCGTAGCCTACAAATAGCACCTAGAATTCCACGATATACAAATTGACAGCGGACTGTTGAGTCAACATCGCACTTCTATTGTTCTGTGTCCTCCAAACAACACTCCCAGCTTTGCAATATATAAATTGACACATGGAATGCAGAAATGGCGGAGTGCAGATTGCCATTGTTTACGGATGCCAATCCCTGTGAAGTATCTAACAATATCTAAAAATTTATTTAAAATACTAAATTAGCACTTATTAGTGACAACTGGACAGAGAGGTACGAAACAGTTGGAATTGCAGTCTCCACAATATACAAATTGACTACCGGACATTGTCTGCTCTTCCGTCTTACAAATTATGCATTCAAATGTTTAGAGAAATACAATTAGAAGGTACGGGCCTCGCCTCCTCTGCGGATACCTTCTCAGCCTGTTTTGGGTCTTCCTTTTGGCAAGTTCACAAAATATGCAACTCCAGCATTGGCAGGTTGGCATATCTTTATTTCCATCTATACAATCAGATGACAAATCCGATCGATCGTTGTTGCTTTCAATACTTGGCCAATTTTATGTCCACGGTTGCTGCGTTGGGACCAATTTTAGTTCCATCTATATCCTCACATGGAGAAATGAACTGGAAGTTGTTCCTTTTCATACCTACCGACATTTCTGATCACGGGTTCCTGGGCAGGCGGGCTCAAAATTGGCCCTCCATTGTTGCATGTGTTACAAATAGCACCCAAAATTCTGTGATATACAAATTGAGAAGCAGAGATGCGGACCGGATGACTCAACATTGCACTTCTATTGTTCTGTGTCCTCCAAATAGTTCTTCAAGTTCCGCGATATACAAATTCACACACGGAATGCAAGGCTGGCGGGGTGGAGATTGCCATTGTTTACGGATACTAATCCCTATGAAGTATTTAATAGAATCTAAAATATTACTTTCAATACTAAATTACCTTTTAGTACTAACAACTGGACACAGGTGTGGGTCCGACATCATCCACTCTTCCGACATCATCTACTCTTCCATGTTACAAATTATGCATTCAAATTATTTACCTCGGTCCTCCGCAATATACAAATTGACTACCGGGTTCACATCTTGTATTCAAAATTTCCCTGATCTACAATTCCACCGACGACTCCTTTCTCCTTTTTCCCTTTTCTTCTTCCCCTGTATTATGGTTCTCATTATCTCCATGTATATAATCACACCTTAGGCAATTTTATGTCCATGGTTGTTGGGTTGGAAATCTACAATTCTATCGTGTGCTCCTCGAACTCGCAAGTTTCACTGTACCACGGTTGACAAATGTGCTTCCTAATATACATTTTCTATGCTCTTACTAATGACTCTTACAAGTGACAGCTGAACATAGCAATACGAAATAGTTCGTATCTAGCCATTCGCAACATAGAAATTGACTACCGGGTTCCGACATCGTCCCCTCTTCCATGTTACAAATTGTGCATTCAAATGTTTCGAATAATCCAATTTGACCATCCGTACCTCTGACCCTATTTTGGATCCTCCTGTTCATGGATTCACGAAATCTCAAATTATTAGTCAGTGTTTCAGGTTAGCGCATTCGAAGTCTGCTGCTTCTTCTTCCCTGATATGCATATTGCACTCAAAATTTCTGTGATTTACATTTCCACCGCGGACTCATTAGTCTTTTTTCCCTTTTCTTCTTCCCTTGTATTATCGCTTTGTGGTTATATACATAGTCTCCTTTCTATAAACACAGGTTCTAGCGTTGGCAGGTTGAGATGTCTTTATCTCCATCTATATAATCAAACGAATCTTCTGACCGACCACTATTTCTCTCCATACTTAGCCAATTTTATCGCCACGGTTGGCGGGTTACGCGTATTGCAATCAAAAAGTTCTGAGACATACAATTTGACCCTGGAGCCCTCACCTTCAACAGTTGTACCTTGCAACCCTATTTTGTAGCGGTTTTTTTCCCCTGCCCATGACCTCCGTACTTTCTTGCTATGCAATTAGAAACCTTTG
>ML780843.1:1168696-1183840 GCA_009831015.1 Picea engelmannii
AGGAGCGCATGCAAGAAGACCTAGCCATGATAGGTTTAGGGTTTTGATAAGAGAATGTAATGGTTGGTAAGCCAGAAACATGCATAAGTAGGTACCTAGGAGGTCTAGGTAGGGGGTGGTTGTTGTTGTTGTTGGTTGGTTGTTTGGGTGGGAATATGGTTCATTTTTGGTTGATTATTGATATGATGTCATTCAAGGAGAGAATTACTATAAGAACGATATGTTTTGTAAGTTGTTGAGATGAGGAGAGGAAATAAGGGTAGATCTTGAGGGTTAGATCACAGGATAAGGAGCCTGGTGTGGTCTAGTTAGACTCATTGTAGATCTCGACCCATTGATGGGGAATTGTAATGCGCAAGGCACTGTAGTTTTGGAAACACTATAATAAAAGAGAAGAACATCCAAATATTTGTGGATGTATCCAAGGAGGGGTGAACCACAATAGATCATGTGTTATGTGATTGAATATTGTGTATTCCCTTTACTTTCAATGAATAGATGTTAGACAGATGTGTGAATGACTAGTTAGATCTTCTATTGTGCATGCATGAATAATAATGATGGGGTATTCAATATAAGTTGAATGTTAAGGTAACTAATGAATATCATAAATTTTAATCCCATATCCCCACTCATTCCTAGGACGCAAGCACATGAGCGTTGCAGCCACCCATAAGAACTATCTCGGCTAAGACTGCGTAGTGCACCCTATGTACTGTGTTTCCTTCTAGTTTATCAGAGGGGTCGATATTTATAGAGGGTTTTGTTGGAAACCATAGTAGATATGAACCTGGGTCATCCCAAGAATGGTAGCAAGGATGAAGTAACCAACAAATGGTTATGTTATTGGTTGGAACAAAATGGGATTGAGGGAATGAGATCTACTGAAGAATCGGAAAAAGAATGTTAGATCGGGTGAGGAAATGTTAAAAGAATGAGAATATAAAAGGGATGTTTAGACCATGGAACCCAACAAGGGTGAAGATCGAGAGCTGGTTGAGAAAAAAGGAGCTGGAATTTTCACAGAAGGATAACAGAAACCCGAAGTTAACACCGCGCAAATATTTGGACAAGTACATATTTAGCGACTTGCATGAAGTATTTTTCTATGATTTCCCACATGTGTTGCAAGAGTGGATATTAGGGTTGAAATAAAACCACCCTACAAATCATATCAGACAACTAGAGTGGAATTCTGTGGAGATCACGCAGTTAGAACAAGTTGACAATAAATTTACACGAGCAATAGATTTCTAGTTTGACAACATTGTTTATGGATTTATAACAAAATTTGTAGTAGATATTGTGAAGTTTTATAGCGTAACAGAGAAATATTTCTTGAAGGGACCTAGAGGTAGGTATATCATATCGTTGAATACTTCCATTAAGATGTTACTATATAACAAAGGTGTAATGACAATGGCATCATAAAACTAAAACTTTCCTACATGCATGGGGGAAGGGGGCAAGCCCTAACAAGAGATGGAGAAATGGTGGAAGAGATGGATAAAGGAAAGAAGGAGGAGGCCTTGGATCCAATCATGATAGAGGAAGACCAGATCAAGAAGATCATGGAAACAACTGGAAGAACGCACAGTGGATCACCCTACCAATACAATATTGTAACATCCCGGTTCTAACCCTTATAAACTATAATGTATTATGTAAATATGACTTAGGTTGGTGAGCCGGTAAAGTTGAAAAGGGGCCAGAGTTCCTAGGAAATGTAACACTTCCTATACATTAATAAAATACACCACTGGCTGCAAGACCGATAAGGACAAAAGAGATAGGGGGCTATGATTCCACCAGAGAGGGGGCTTGAGGGGCTAAGTCTTGTTATTATTATTTTATTTACCCATAATTGATTTTATGGAGAAGAGGGGGTTATATGAGCTTCTTGGGAGGGAGGCCATGTGGCTCTTGTCTTCATGTAATTATTTAAACATCCCTTGGGGGTTGTTTTGGGGTCGTTCTTCCCTTGGTTCGTCCTCTTCTAACTAGTTCACTTGTTCTTCTTACTCTTCACTCACTACTTCTAATTTGTGTGCTCTTGGGCTGAGCAGGGAAATGAATGGCAGGAAGAGGAGAGCCATCATTGAATGGATGTAATGATTTATTGATTATTACAGAAGGTAATGGATGCCTATGTGCATGAACTTGATGGCAGTTCAGATGGAACTGTACACATCTGAAAGTCCTTGGAATTTCTAGTAGTGAGATTTCCTGACCAGTAGCACTGGAGCCCTAGAGAGAAATGGAGTAGCCTCAGGGACTGCATGGAAGATAAAGGTGTTCACTTATTTGGGTTGTGCAGGTTGAGGGGGAAAGAGAGATGGAAATTAAGATTGTTGTGAGGTTTGGAAACCTGAGAGATACTTAGCCAACTACTATGTATTTAGACTTGGCCTAGGACCCATCCTTGTGGATTCATAGCCCTAGATCGGGGGTGACCTGTTGTTGACAGTACATGAACAACAACGTCTATTGTTGGGATGAACGTCCTTGGTATTCAACTAGTTGGTGAACGTTTACTTGAAAATATAAGTGCTATCTGTGTTTTTTGTTTAATGTATTATGCTGTGTATTTAATTATCTCAGAGATATGTATTATAATGTGCCTGTCTGATGGTTATTTGTTGTGCATGGCACAATCTTTATCTATTTTATGTTGTGGCATGGATATTTTCTTATGCATGTGGTGTGCATGCTCCTAACATTGTTGAGAAACCCTTTATCTTCGAATTAGAGATCAGAGAACTAAGTCTTGGAACTGAAGCGTGCCTAGCCTGCGGGTGGTTGGGTGTGTTGAAGCCTGTTTAAGTGGCATAGCCCAGCCTCTAGGTGGTTAGGTATGTTACAGATTGGTATCAGAGCTTATGGTTAAAACATCTGTTGGAAATGTTTAACAGGTAGAATATGCTTGTCATTGATGGCAAGTACAGCAATGAAGATGGCATGTGTACAGGAAGAATGTACAAAGGATTGTTGGCATGTTTTTACAGGATGATAGGAAAACAAAAGACAAAGTTCAGAGAGGTGAATGATCGCGCACAGACGTCGGAATCCTTTAAGGATTCGAGGAGAATAAGCTCAGGAGGCATAGCATTCTTATACACGCAAGAAGCACAGGAAAGAGACCGAGAGCCATCGGATCTCACTCAGAAATCCCGACAGCTGTTGGATCGGGAGAAGCTGCGCAGATGTTAAGCACAGGAGTTGGCGTGTAGAAGAAGTGATCTGCGCCGTTAGATTGGAAGCGAATACCCGACAGCCGTCATATCTGCAAAAGATGTGAGGAAGATAAGCCATCGGAGAATCGGGGATCGGGACTTTGAAATGTCCAATTCATTCGACAATGAAAACTTTGAAATCGCGATATGCGATTTCGCGACTTGATCACAGCCGTTAAAGCAAGCATGAAGATCTGGACCGTTGATTCTTTTCATCGGAGAATTGGGAATCGGAGTTTCACGAGTCCCGTGAACAATGAAAACGAAAATCCTGAAATCGCGATATGAGATTTCGCGATGTAATCATAGCCGTTGGGTAAGAAGTGTTCTGGACCGTTGATCACAGCCCGTATCGGAGAATCGGGAATCAGGGTTTCGCGACTCCCGTGAACAAGTGCATCAGAAACCCTGAAATCGCGAAATGCGATTTCCTGATACGAAAGATAGTGTGTGGGCCACCTCGAAAGATCAGAGCCGTCCATCTGGAAGGACGCGTGGAAAAGGATCGGGCGCCGTTGGGAAATCGGAGATCCCGGTGACAAGGGATTTGCGCATTGTGAAATAGCGATGAAAGAAATCCCGATTGAATCTGGACCGTCAAATCCAGAAAGGATCAAGATCGTTGATTGCAGCTCGTATCGAAATTTTGGGGATCGCGAATTCAAAAAGGCAAGAACACACTGCAACAGAAACCCCGAAATCGCGAAATGCGATATTGCGATTCAGTCGCAACCGTTGAGTCAAGATCGCATCTGGACCGTTGATCTCCTTCAACGGAGAATCGGGGATCGGAGGATCGGAATCCCGGAGGCATGTACATGGGAACATCAAAAACCCCGATTTCACGAAATGCGAAATCGCGAGTGAATCTGGATCGTCAGATACATAATTGATCAGAAACATTGATTTAAAAAGGGGCACGCGTAGATTTAATTTAAAATTTTAAATAGGGGCCCGATTTCCCCCGAGCAATAAATATGAGACCTGATGAGTTTTGAACGGGTCCTGGATCCATGGATTTAAGAAGGGGTCGATGCTCTTTCTACAGGTGATCAGAAGCGAAGAAGGACGGCAAAGACGGTGATAGGTAGCAGGGGTCCCCTCTGGAGGATGTGGAAGCCATTTCTTGACAGTAGGCACATCTACAGATCGCTGAGGTAATTTGGACAGATGGCATAACTACAATGAATCCCGGTAAGTTACAATAGATCTGAACTACTCAACAACACATATTATTACTGATCCAGTGTGAAAATTAATGAAACGTGGTCAGCAATGAGTATGAGGGTTAAACCCTTCAGTAGAAACTACTACTATCTTCAGGGGGTTGAAGCTCCCTTCCAGGAAAGGCTAGTAAACGAGAGAAGGTTGTAGCCTTCTGCAGGTAGAGGCCTACGTACTAGTATGAGTCAGCACTAGTACACTGTTGTAGAATGTTTTGTTAATAATATTCATTGAGGACAGAGACAACGGCAGCGGTGGTTTTCTCCTGAGTTGGGCTTCCACCTTAAATATTGGTGTTCATGTGTCTTATTCATCTGTGTTAGTTTACTTTTTTGTTACTGCACTGAATTACTATTTAATAGACATCCGATGAATGAATAAATTCATAATAAGATCTCTGGATGTACTCCAGTTTTCATAAGAATATACTACAATTGGTCTCTATAAAGTAGACTAAGATTTTCAGTGAAAGAAAAGTGAAAAATCGATTGATAGCTCAAAACACTGATTCACCCCCCCCCCTCTCAATATTTCTCAACAACATCGAGCCGGTTTGGGCTGGGTCTGTTGTTCAAAGTCTCATGGTTGAGATCAAATTCAGACCATGAAGTTGAAAATATCAAGAGGAATGGTGCTGCAGAATCTACAGAGGAGTTAGATCCTTAGAGATCATTTGTTAGGGGTTCGAAGGATCGTGACTGTCCCCCTTCGAATTCCGGAGAGATCGCCACTGTAGGATGAGGAGAGATCTGAGATCATTGGATCAAAGGAGAGGTGAATAGGGGTTGTCCGATGTAAAGGAAGAAAAGGTTAAGGTCACAACCATCATATCCCATGGGAGAGAGAGATCAATGGATAGGAGGCATTGTCGGGAACCAAGTCGCATCGGAGATAATTTCCCAAGGTAGTCCCGCAATCCAAACCACAGTTTCACCAAGGGGTCATGTGTCAGCAGCATGATAATTGCAGGGTGAAAAGAGGGTTACTCCAAACTGCCGATGCGTTCCCCCACAAATTGAAAGGCTTGCAATGATGTGAAATGTTAGTACTCGGGCGATGAACCTCTGAAGAGAAGAAGTAGCCGAGGACCGTCGATCTGTAGGAGGACATGCATCAATCGATCGTGTTCTCCATGTGAAATAACTTCAGGAAAATGCGAGCAAGGAGAAGTTGAGAATTGAGATTTCCAGACACCGGAGATCCGAAGTGAATTGTAGCCATTCGATCCAGGATGAAACATAGTAGAAATACATTCACTTCAGGGAAAAGAGAAGGTTGATATTTGATTTCTTCGAAGTACAAAGACCTGAAGAAATCACAGCCATCGATCCGTGGGAAGCACGCATCAGTAGATCACGAGCTTCAGATAAAAATATTTCATAAAAAAGTTGAAGTTTGTGTTTTCCGAAGTCCGAAGGCCCGAAGGAATTGCAGTCGTTGATCCTTGTAGCGGTAATTTCCAAATTCCCGAAGTCTGGGGTTAATATGGGTCATCTGATAAGGGAGATACATGACAGTCATTTGGCCAGTTCGGGAAATCAGAGTTCGGGAAAATTGGAAGTGTGCTAGTGTGGAAACTCCCAAAGTCCCGAAAACCGAAGAGTCGAAGTGGTGGGGCATGACGACATCACCAAGAGATGATGTGGAACCCAAAATTTTTGAAGTGACGTGACTTGCAGATGTCACCGGGGATGATGTGGACACATGGGATGTGTGCCATGTGTTAGTAAGTTTTGAGCATGCAGATGATTGAAATGTCAAATATGCAGATGATTGAAATGTCAAATAGGACGTGACACATGTCACCTTCCTAATTGGACCACGTGTCCTCTTACAGTATTTCACTACATGGTGACATATCATGGACTCTGGAGAAATTACTCTGAGAGTTTTCAGTTGAGAGTTGAAACTCCCAAAAGCCGGAGAATCGGAGACCCGAAGTAAACGTCGACTGTCAGATTGTCCGAAGCAGACCTGAACCGTCATATCATGATAACAAGTGGCATGAAGATGTGGATTCTAGGCAAGGACCCAAAGTAAATGTTGATCGTCAGATATTCCGAAGTAATTCCCCACTGTCCAATTAAAAAGGATGCGTGGTAGAATCCCGTGTATCTCGAGGGAAGTAAAGTTTAATATTTGAGAGTTTCGAAGTCCAAAATTCCGAAACGACCACAATCGTCGATCTGGGAGAGGTAAATATGAATTTTTGGTTCCCAAGAGGTATATCTCGATCGTCCATTTAGAACCACCGTCAAGATCGTGAGTTCAATGGTCACCTCGCATTGCGGGGACTGGAGGTGCTTGGGATTTACAAAGTCGAGGGCAGGTCGCAATCGAGACCATGGTTTTGGCAAAAGGACACATGGTTGCTTGAGGTGAATTGCAGGGAAAAAAGTAGTTTGGTTCCAAACCAACTTTGAGCATGGTCACAATAGCATGTCTGCGTGAGGTCCTCGCCTAAGGTCACATCTAAGGAGGGGCCACGAGAAAAAGGAGCTAGCACCAACTCTGATATTTTTCTCAAGGGCGAAGGAGAAGGTGGCGAGGGCCATCAGACCTACGCCAAAGTTGGAAGGGCATGTGTTTAGATACAGAACAAAACCATCAAGGTTTCAGAGAGCCAATTCGGCTCGAGATTGAAGACCCTTGACCAGGAGGTCATGCAACCATAGGAGAAGGGGGTCTGCATTAAGAAACAAAGGGAAAAGAAGAGGAAACACTCAAATCAATAAGCCCATGGTTTTGCACATCTGGTCATATGTAAATGGTTTGAAGGAAGCGCATCATAAAGATTTAATTCAACAGAGAATTAACACTAGAATAATACAGGGAATTGATAAAGGGTCAAAATATGATATGTTTGTGAACAAAGAAAACAACAGAAGCATGAGTACTATATAATGATTCGATCCATGTCTGTGATCAACTCATGAAGACAAAATAACTGACACACAGTCATGATTAAAAAAGAGTTAATTCATATAAAAAGGGAAAATGATATTGATTAAAGAATAATATTATCACTTAAATGAAAAGGTACCTATAAATTTAATTGACAATTTTTGTATGATATGTATAGTTATAACAAGATGGTTGCTTGTAGGTTTATTATGATTAGAGGTATAAAGAGATCAATTCAGGAATAAGATCAGATGTTAGGGTCATGGAGGCATGACTTTTCTTAGAAAAGTTGGATGAGGTACTACAAAAGAAAGAATCCTCACATGGGACATGAAGCTAGCAGGTGAATAATGTCATTAATGGGCATAGAAAGGAAAAGTAAGGCTCCATAGCCTTGAAGGGATATATGTGTAGACAATTGCAAGCTTGATGTGGAAGGAAACAAAGATCTTAAGAGGTGGTGTGTGAATAATCTCGATGTGCCAATCATAGGAGTTCCATGGAAGGATTTGTTAGATATGACTTATCTACTGTCTAAAATCTTAAATCAGAGTTCACAGTGGAAGAAAGATGCCAATGCATAGGAAGTGGAATGCTCTCTCACTTCAAAAGTGGCACTGAATGAAAATGGATTTCCATTGGGGAATGGTACTAAGTGGGAAAGAATGGCTAGGTGGAACATGGCTAGAAAATTGTTCAAACCCAAGGAACCATAGTGCAGATGAGAAGAATGGGAGAACGCAAGGCATCAAGGATCTAAAGGAATTCGAGGACAACCAACTACAATAGAAATAGATAAATAAATAAGTGAATTGAAACAAAAATGCACTAGAGTGCATGAAGCATACAATCAAGTTAAATTGCATATGCATTAGTAGGCATGATGACAGTAAATGCTTGGTGCATATAGATGTGTAATTTTGCATATGTACATGCTTGGATATGCATATAACATGATGGTGAACTTAGAATAGTCCGTTATTATGAAATAATGTTTGAGTATGACTAAGATGGATTATGTATTTAGGAAAAATGATACAACAGGGTTAAATATGTGGATGTTGTTGTTGCGTATAATTTCCATTGAGGTGAAGACCCATGAGGATGGTAGGAATGGTGATCAAAATGATGAAGGGGGAAGTCTTTGAGCTTCTACAACTATCAGTTGGTTAAACAACAACAAGTAGGCTGGTAACAACCAGGCAGGTATGCATTTAGTTTTCGTTGATGCATACATGTTGAAGGGGATCAAGGTAAGGATTCCCTCAGTTAATTTCCTGTATTTAAATTGAAATGTAATGGCCAAAGGCCCAGACTGTGTAAGTGTTGTGGATGATAGAATGCACTTAGATAAAATATCAGTTGCATATTATGTTATGATTGGTTATGGGATCATAACCAGGTAATTCAGGAGACATACTCCTTATGTAAAAATGAATATCCATAGAGCTAGTTATGTGTGAGACCATAATATGGTTGGATATGGAAGGACTATAGCATTATGTGAGTGCTCAACAATATCTACTGTATATCTGATGTTTGGATTGAAACATCTTTTCCAACACTGAAGAGAACTTAAGGATTATATTCTTGGTGTTGTGTTTGGGTGGAAAAGGAAGGTAACCAAATAGTTAAGCAAGCAGTAGGAAGTGTGTTGTTGATGTGTTGAATCATTGGCCAGACCTTCCAACTCATAATGGTGGAATACATGACATAATTATGTGGTATTATGTAGTCAATGCATGGATGCATTGTGTAGATCTGACCATGGGTATTGGCACATTTATTGTTATCTTATTAACTATTGCATTATGAAAAGTCTGTGTGACTGATAATACATGTGTATGCAATGATAAGTTCATTCCAATTGATAGTTGGATTAATAGAATTAATTGAATTATATTTGTAAACAATTCTGAGAGCACTTTGTGATTTTGTTTTGAATCATTTCCATGAAAATATATATCTTGTACATGAGATATTGACAATTTGTTTGGTTGAGGAATGTTGAAATTGCAGGAGGAAAGGGGTCTAAGATATGGCAATGTTGTAAGCCCATAAAGAAGACCAATGCCTATCGTTGCAAGAGTCAAATTATAATCCAGGCTTCTTGTCCTAAAGATGGATCCTGATCTGGATCCGAAACATCGACAATTCATTTGCAATACTATGTTTTTTCCGAACAATGATGAAAACCCTCACCACATAAATCTCATTGATAAGAGTCAAATTGTTATGAACAAAATCTCATGTACTCTAGAAGTTTTATTTTTCCTATATAAAACAGTTTTGGGAATTATGATTTTATAATTACTGACGAATTGTTTTGGCCGAATGTAAATTGAATAAATTGCAGGTAGAATGGTCTTGGATATGGTAGGGATGTAAGACCATAAGGAAGACTAATATCTACAGCTGCAGAGCCAACCATTATGAGCAGAAATATCATGCTTGGAAAAATTTATTTTCCTGTATAAAACATATTTGACATTTATGTTTGAAATGGTTATAATGATATCTCATGATGACTGTATGTGTATAATATAAATGATATGTTGAATATGCAAGTTGGAAAGCATGGAAAAGGCTATTGTTGTGACATGAGAACCCTGTGTCCATAGAAATCTTCTTTTTCAAAAGAACCTTGGTCAAGCAAGATGGATCGCCTAAGGGACTGCATAGCAGAGAAGGGGATGCTTGAGCCTAGGCCTGCAAGATGAGTGGCCAAAAGGAAGAGGATATTTTGATAGCTCTTGATTGGGGTCATGCACACAATGGGTATGGGAAAATAGAGAGCCAAGTTAACGAGATATCCATATGGATGAAGATCCACGAACCGCATAGACAAGTATTGTATTGGATTATGAAAATTTACTCTTACAATATGAGAAAGAATGATAATTTTATGACAAATTTTGAACTGACATGCTCGCTTATTTGAAATATTGTAGGAAAATGATGAATGTTGAAGATCTAGAAAAGTACTAGACTATGAGAGAAAAGAAGGTGATGTTGGAGAAACTAAATGACAAAGGCATGGAAGGAAGAAAGTCCAATGGACTTGCTACAACTGGAGTTCTGGAACCCACAACTATGAAACTTCTTGGCCGAGTGCACTGAAGTTGGGGAGACGTGGAACAACCTGAGGGACTGCATGGCAGAAAAAGGGGTTCATTTCTTTGGGTTGTGTAGGGATAAGAGGAAAGGAGAGCTTGTTGGTTGGAACTGCTTCCATAAATATAAATTCTGAAGATCATCATACATGTTTTGGGTCGAAATGCCTATGCATACATGTTTTAGGCCAGAGTGCCTATGTATATAAGATTGGGTTGGATTGCCTATGTGAATTAAGGATAGAGGGCCTAGAATTGTAATGTTAATAACATTGGAATGGTGTTGTGCACTGAGGACGGTGCCAAAATAAGGGGAGGGGGATGTAACATCCTGATTCTAACCCTTATAAACTATAGTGTATTATGTAAATATGACTTAGGCTGGTGAGCTGGTAAAGTTGAAAATGGGCCAGAGTGCCTAGGAAATGTAACACTTCCTATAAATTAATAAAATACATTGTTGGCTACAAGACCGACAAGGACAAAAGAGATAGGGGGATATGATTCCACCAGAGAGGGGGCTTGAGGGGATAAGTCTTGTTATTATTATTTTATTTACCCATAATTGATTTTATGGAGAAGAGGGGGTTACATGAGCTTCTTGGGAGGGAGGCCATGTGGCTTTTGTCTTCATGTAATTATTTAAAAATCCCTTGGGGGATTTTTTGGGGACATTCTTCCCTTGGTTCATCCTCTTCTCATTGCTTCACTTGCTCTTATTTCTCTTCACTCACTACTGCTAGTTCACGTGCTCTTGAGTTGAGAATGGAAACGAATGGCAGGAAGAGGAGAGCCATCGTTGAATGGTTGTAATGATGTGTTGATCATTCAAGGAGGGAATGGATGCCTATGTGCATGAACTTGATGGAATTTCAGATGGAACTGTCCACAGCTGAGATTCCTTGGAATTTCCATAAGGGATATTTCCTTACCAGTAGCACTAGAGACCTCGAGAGAAATGGAACAACCTCAAGGACTACATGGCAGAGAAAGGTAATAATTTCTTGGGGTTGTGCAGGCTGAGGGGGAAAGAGACTTGGAAATTAGGATTGTTGTGAGGTTGGGAAACCTAAGAGATACTTAGCCAACTACTATGTATTTAGACTTGGCCTAGGAACCATCCTTGTGGAGTCATAGCCCTGGCTCAGGGGTGACCTACTGTTGAGAGTAAATGAACAATAACGTCTATGGTTGGGAGGAACATCCTTGGTCTATAGCCAGTTGGTGAATGTTTACTTGCAAAGATAAGTGCTCTATGTGTTTTTTGTTTAATGTATTCAACTATGTATTTAATTATCTCTAAGATATGTATTCTAATGTGCTTGTCTATTGGTTATTTGTTTTCATGGCACAATGTTTATCTCTTTTATGCTATGGCATGGATCTTGTCTTATTCATGTGGTGTGCATGCTCCTAACATTGTTGAGAAACCCTTTTTCTTTGAATTATAGATCAGAGAACTGAGTCTTGGGACTGCAACGTTATGCCTAGCCTACGGGTGATTGGGTGTGTTGCATCCTATTTATGTGGCATATCTTGGCCTCTGGGTGGTTGGGTATGTTACAAATATGAACAATAATAAGAGAGCCATAGCCACAAGGGAAGGCTTGGAAAGTGATGAAGAAGAGGTAGAGGATCTCTGGGTTGTGGAGAAGATTGAGGAAATATTGTGCGTGACATATGAAAGGAAGACAAGAATTCCAAGAGAAGAAACTAGAGGCATAACTCCTATCTGTATCAGTGTCAGTGTGGAACCTATAAACCCATGCGAGACTAATACACTAGAGAGAACACCACCATTTAGACAACCGAATTTTAGTGGAAGAAACAAAGCAAGAAATACATCTACACAAGGAGCAACAAATGGGGAGCCATTTCAGGAAGCATTAGTCAAGGATATACACCACGCAAAGGTAGTAGTTTAGCATTCAGGATGGAAAGACATGATCCCACCATCAGGTTACCAGAATTCAAGGGAGAGGCATCCGAGGACCCTGAGAAACACTTGTTCATCTGTGAAAAGATCTGGGAAGAAAAGGAGATCACAGATGAGGATACAAAACTTGCACAAATAGATATCACACTAAGATATCGTGCACTAGATTGGTACATGATATTAGCTACAAACAGTCCACTGGGAACAACTAGAATGATTATGGATATCAAGAAGTTGTTGATAAATGAATTCCAGAAGCCTAGCTCAGAGGATCAATACATGAATGAGATGATAGAGGTGAGACAGAAACCAGGGGAATCTATCTAGGAGATAGACCATAGATTCAAATGATTGAAGGGAAAGTTGAAGTATGTCATGACGGATATGCAACATATACATCTATTCGTGAATTCTTTGTTACCACACCTAAAATACCTTTTGAGATAATAGAAGTTTCAGACCCAGGCAAAGGTTCTGTAGGAAGCCTTACAACTAGAAGGGAACCAATATTAGAAGACAGATCCAACAATAGAGGAGCTAAAGGAGGATCTGAAGAATTTAACATTTCAACTGGACCAAAACAGGAGTAAGGACAAAAGAGAAGTTGTTTGGTGTACCACATGTAGGACATAAGGAAATCACAAGAAAAAATTCCCAGCATTCGCGCAGTACATGGAAACAGGACTTCCAAACCCTTTTTCGACATGAGGACTATGGTGTGAGATCTGTAAGACACAGGGGCATGATACATATTATTTTCCAATGATGCAGAAATACCAGATAGTGCCTAAGAGTTCATATTGCAACTTTTGCAAGTTAGTAGTCCATGATGACAAGATTGCAGGACAATGGAGCTGATGATGGAAAGAACATCAGACACCTATAGGGTGTAGGAGGAAATGATGATAGGGAAATATGCACCACATTTTAACCAAGTACCAGCCCCATATAACACTGCGCAACCATATTACAATATCATGCAACCATAGTATAATCCTACACAGTACAATTAGGTCCCACAATACAACGCATCACGAGGAGATCGAGTTGGCTACAGAGGTGGAGGAAGAGGTAGAGGAGGCTTTGGAAAAGGTAGAGGACCGGTGTTATGCCATAACTACAAAAAACTAGGACACTATGCAAGACAATTTCCACTTCCACTTCCGACTTGTATGTATTGTCGTGCATCATATCATGACACAAAATATTGTCCGACACTATTGGGGAAGATCCAAGAAAAGAGAAATCAGAACAATCAGAATGTTCAACGGATTTCTACAGAAGCAAGGGATGATGGAATAAATATCAACATAGTTCCGCGCGGAGGATATAAGATAGGATATGATGCAGTAATACGGGATCCAACACAACACCAATGGGTGAAGAAGAATGCTAAACCACAGAAGCATTTTGATGTGTAGAACTAAAAGGATATATTCAAGCAATCCAGACAAGAATTATTGAATCTAGGCATTACATCTACATCAACTGTGCAACATACCTAGGACATACCAATGTACAAGATGCCTTCATCGTTGGATCACACTAATGAAGCACAACCCCTAGGACAAGTAAGTACCATAAAGGCTTTTCT
This sequence comes from Picea engelmannii, assembly GCA_009831015.1. Taxonomy (NCBI): domain Eukaryota; kingdom Viridiplantae; phylum Streptophyta; class Pinopsida; order Pinales; family Pinaceae; genus Picea; species Picea engelmannii. Next base: position 1,182,701 of record ML780843.1, read on the forward strand.
GCAATCTTGTGTTAAACTACTAAATGATCCATCATCTGTTAAAGTGTTACAAAATATGTTAGAAATATGAAACACGGACGTAGAGGGAAAGATAGAGTAGAAAACAGTTAATCACTTGCATACAAGGAGGAGGACAAGTAGAGAATTCAGAATGAATGCCAACATTGGAGATTTCAACATGGGGGATATTTACTAGATTTAGGATCCGAAATGAATGTGCTACCAAAAAATACATGGAAATGTATGGGACATCCCACATTAGGATATTCACCTGTTCAGCTGAATCTAGCAAATCAACAGAGGGTTCTACCAATCAGAAGGCTAAAGGGTGTGATAGTAGATATGGATGGAGTGTGCACTAAAGCCGATTTTGAAGTAACAGAAACAATGGATGGCACACCATCTTACCCAACATTGCTTGGCTTGGATTGGGAGTTTTACAACCATGCCATAATCAATTTGAAGACAAGGAACATGACATTCGAGTCAGGAGAGTACATATTTGTTGCCCCACTAGACCCATCAAAAGGAGAAAGGTTTGTAGAATCCACTTGCTTAGATATAGAGGATATCAACGAGTTATACATAACCACTGCACGAGAAGAATATTATGTAAATCCAACTACAGATGGAGTACTCAGCTAGAGAAGTATCACATCATGCACATTAGACCCAGATAGAAGGTTGGAGAATTGGAAGCAAAGATGACATGAAGTATCCACAAGAAGGTGCATAATAATAGACCACGTAATAAGATGGTGTTATCGGACAAATTGGTAGGTGTGGACACTAACTGATCTCCCTAGATCCACCTAGATCTAGAACAAAACACACCAGAACATGACGCTTTCCTTAAGTTTTAAATATTGAATTTACTAACTAAACAAGGATGAGTAACATACCGTTTAAATGTCGCTTCCTCTCTCCACCGCCATCCTAGCTCCATTCCAATGCTCATACAATGATGATCATGCAAAAGAACACAACCAACCAAAGTGATAGTAATAGCATAAACTCAATATAAACCTATGTATGTGATCAAGGAATCATACAATAAAACACAACAAGCTTTATAGGAAAGAATCATATTATTGTATCATATTAAATGTGAAAGAGAGATTACAACCATGGCCTTGATGT
>ML780844.1:21090-39881 GCA_009831015.1 Picea engelmannii
TGGAGATTGTGCCGTAGCTTTACGGATCTTGATGAAGGCCAGGTTCTGATCGTTATACATGATTCAAACTGGTAGATTGAGTCCACCAGATTGTGTGTTTGTAATTATGGCCGCAAGAGGCCATATTATGTGAAATTTATATGATATGACCTTGCCTTTGCGGGTGCGCTTGCAGGCGGGTCAAAATATTAATGATAATAAAGGAAAATAAAGATTTTATTTTCCTTTTTCTCGGAGGGCCGCGCGGGGCTGTTTTGCCCGGTGGTGACTCTCGCATCCATGTTTTCTTGCGGATGGATGGATGGGTTTGATAATCTTTTGTTGCAGATGATCACCTGGTTTTTCCACGTAACAAACACAAATACTAACGAAGTTCATTAAAAGGGTTTTGGGGAAAAGCTTAACAAATATTTAACCGTTTCAACATTAATAGGGTTTTGGCCCAAACTGATGAAGCCATTAAATGTTGTTCGGAATTGGAAAATTGGACGAATATTTTCGATTTCCTTCGTAAATATTCAGCAATCGCATATCATTGGACGTCGGCGTGGATATCTGTGGGATTGTGATCCGCTTAATGAACTTTAGAGGCGATCAGTCGGAACACGCGCTTGTCAAACGGACTAAACCATTAAAACACTTCTAAATTTTGTTCTCGTTACATCTCTATAATATCTAGTTTCACTTTTGTTGTTGTGGGATCTCTGTAATATTTAGTTTCGGTTTGGCAAAATGGTTAAGATTTTTACTGTTGTCGTTGCTCCATATGATATTTAGTTTGGTTTCGGCAAATTGGTTCCGAACTGTATTGCATTTCTCGTCCATGGATGATCAGAAAGTAAACCTATATTACACAATCTGTCTTTTACCTTTGACAGTACAATACAACAATTTATTCTTTTTGGTTGCAGTTGTCTATCTCTCACAACAATTAGAGCTTTCATTTTGCTGCTACCTATCTGTCACAGTAACTGTTGTATACAGTTTTCTTGTGTGTGTTTTTTCTCATTGTTTATTAGTTTTCCAACCAGAGGATTCGGACTAATTTACAAGCATGTCCCTGAATAATGAGCAGCATACCCACTACCGACCTCTCTGTTTTTTCAACCATGGATCTAGACTGGTTGTCGCAAAAGCTGTCATGTTGCAGCTACCTAATATTACACAGTAGCTTAAGGAGAATCTGGCTACATATTCACAAATTTCAGGGGCTCTCACGTTGCAGCGACCTAATGTCTCACAGCAGCATATATATGTCTAATCTCTTACAGCAGCATACAAAAAATCTAGCGACATCAGAGTGTTGGATGTTGGGTGCTTTGCAAAGAGCGGAACACTGAAATCTCCAACTCATCTTGATCTTTCAATGAGAATAATTCATGATCACGGAAGGCCCTTGTAACCACCCATGTATTTGATCCTCAGGTACAGAGGATAAATTTTGTTTTGTAAATATTCAGATGATGGGAACAAAGAATTTCATGGTATTTTATTGTTTTGACAATTTGGATATCTGATTTTGGAAACCAAATTAAAAGGATTACTCAATTTTGTGATTTTATCATTTTTTAATTAGACTAATATAATTTGGTTGTTTTATCTATATATAAATCTTGTATTAGACTAGCAAAGCTTCAAAGTGGTTGGTGTTGCCGAAAGTTAGTCTAGTGAATTGAAACTCACATAGAGTTGAGGAAATCCAAAAGTTAATCTTAAGTGGTTGGTGTTGCCGAAAGTTAGTCTAGTGAATTGAAACTCACATAGAGTTGAGGAAATCCAAAAGTTAATCTTAAATGTGGTAATTCTAAAGGTTAATCAGTTAAACATGGCAATCATTGGTGGTATAGTAATTTCTTAATATGATTAGGTAAATGTTAAAAAGTAAACAGGTTAACTGATGCATGTAAATCACATTCATTGATTTGGGAGGACGACTAGTTTTCAATTGTTAGCCATAAGATTAGAATTTTAAATTAAAAGGTGATTAATTGTGCCCATCTCCAATAGGTATATGCCTTTAGACGTAATTAATATAATTTGGTTGTTTTTATCTCTATATAAATTTTGTATTAGATTATATAATTTATTATTTGCCAAAAACAAGAGAGTTGATAACATTTGTGTATCATTGTCTAAGAAAATGGATTGGTTTATGTTAAAATACACGTAGAAAATTCAAAATAAACATCCAAACTGCAAGCCATTGTGTTTCATTATAAACATTAACTCTCGATAGAGTTTGGAGACCTTGTCCAAAAATTGGAGGATCATTCATAACTACAATCAATTCCCAAACAACATTGGTTGCTTTGGAGTCTAATTAGCAAGTATGATGGCAAGTGCAAATGTCAAAAACTTGCCATCATGGGGTGAAGGAAGAGGGCAATTGTGCATGTGTTCTATTCTCTCAAGACCATGTTGCCATGCTTGTAATCACCACAATGATTTACTTCAATATCTTGTAGTGCCTATAATTATTAAATTTGGATGAGTTTGACATGCTTTTCTTAGTTAATTCCTTCCCTTAAGTTAATTAAAAATTTATTGACTTTTTTTTTTTTTTGTCTTTGTAACTCTATCTCATGGGTTTTGCTACACTTTTTTGTCTACCCTATTGAATTTTTAAGTTTTTATTCTCATCAAGCTAAACCATTTCTTTTAATCCATAGATTCATTTTAAATCACATCTTCCCAAAGGAGGAAGATTTTTGTCCCCAAAAGTTGTTGAAGAAAGATGAGGAAATAGTTCTAAGTGTTGATATTATGGTAGTTGCGGGAGGTATTAAACCTCCACGTGTAACCCTGACAAGAATAGAATATTCTAGGAAGCAAGAAGAAACCCTAAAGCATTGAACATAACCCTAGAAGACAATTCGGCTAAAAGAAATATTTAATATTGAGTTTTTAGCCTATAGAATGAGAAGTTGGCCTTGACAGCTAAGGAGGAGTATAAATACAAGGCGCCAGAGCTTATTTGCAAGACACAACTCGCAACTGCAGAAATTTAAGAGTGTGCACTGCAAAAATTTAGTAAGTGTGCAAGTCTGGAGAGTAGTTGCAGCTGCAGCTACTGCAACTTGTATTTTTGGTTTAGGCTTGGACTTTCTCTTGGTTTTGGTTTGGACTTTCTGCCTTGTGTGCTAGATCTGGAGAGAGGTATGCTACATTGATTGGCTATTAGGCCAAGTGTTTTCTTCCGTAATTATTCTCTATCAAGGTTAAGGGCTCAGGGGTGGCTTCGACCTATGGTTGGGTGAAAATATTGTTATATTGTCTACGGTTAAATGAGAAAACCTATTATTTCTAATAGGTTATGGGCTCACACTATCTTTAGACAGTCTAACCATTGGAAGATAGATTGGGAGGATTTGCTCAGTTGCAGTTAAAGTTTTTATTGCAGCAACGAAACCCTAACCCTCTTGTTGAGGCACCTTAAGTGAAGATATTGACCTAATTTATGGATAGCCTAGTGCACCCTAACCTAGCACACCTCCTGGTACTCTCAGCAAGCTAAGACGTCAAGTTTGAGTTTTTGGTCAAAGTCAAAGGTTGACCAAGTCAAAGAAGTCATGACCTACTCTATGAAGTCATAAAACAAGTTATAAGGGGCTTCTAACTTCAGAGCATGGAAGACAGGGATTGATCTCATCCTTGCCAAGAATAAAGTGTTGGATATCGTGAAAGTAAAAATCGTGGAACCACAGTTTGAAGAAGGAAAAGAGAAGGAACCTTAGAACAGTGCAATTATGGAGAATTTCAAAGACAATGACATCAATGCCATGAGAATCATAGTGGACTCTTTAAAAGACCACTTGAGACCCTACATCTCTAATCTTGACTTGTCTAAGAAAATGTATGATGCCCTAACTAACCTCTTCTCAGTCATAAACATTGGACAAGTAATGAGTCTGAAGAATGAGCTATGTGACATGAAAATGAATGATGATGACAACATAACATCATACCTTGTGAGAATATCTCAGTTAAGAGATCAACTACAAGTTATAGAAGAAATCATTTCAGAGAAGGAACTAGTAAATATAGTACTCAATGGTCTTCCCAAGACATGGGATGTATTTGCCGCAAGCATGAACGCAAGAAAGGAGTATCCCACATTTGAAGAACTTTGGACTTGTTTTGCACAAGAATAATCAAAGATTAACGCAAAAGAGAAATCCCAAAAGAAACACGATGATCAATCTTTCACAGCAAAGTTCAAGAATTTCAGGATTAAGAAGAAGTTTGGCTCAAGGAAGAAACCAAATCAAGAAAAGGATATGTCAAAGATTCAATTCTTCAACTGTCGAAAATATGGTCACTATAGGAACCACTATCCTGAGTTAAAGAAAAGGAAGGAAACAGACGAAGCAACGGTTGTCGAAGAAAGGGAATTCTCAAGGAAAGTCAAGCAGGATAAAACATACTTCTTCTTCTAAGTCAAGGTAAAAATATTCTTCAAAGCTATTGTATATATCATGTTTACATAGTTCATGTACATATCATGTATATCTATTTCTTAGAAGAAAATATGTTCAAGGGAAACAAAACCTATGGAAGAATAAAAGGATAAGGATTGCTATTATGATGACTACAAGTCAAGCAATACACATGAAAAAATGAAGTATGTTGACAATCTTTGGTAACAATTCATGTGGAATCTATTATATAAGTAACAACCGCAAGATAAGCCGAAATAATAATCAAACCTGAAGATACCCAGAAGAAATTAAAACAGAGGAAATTAGGAAAAGACTTGTGACACCTTTCGCTTTCTCATGACCCTGTGATTCCAGGAACAAATGCAGAATACCCAGAGGGGTGAGGTCATATTGGGGACAAGTACATTCTGTTTCGCAGGGGACATAGTAGAAACATAAGGGACTACACTCCCTTCCACACTTAGTCAGATACATATCCAGAGGTAGAGGACATGGATCATATCAGTTCTGATACAGAGGAAGACATAGAGAGGATTATGGGTGACAAGTGTGAGACACTAGATGGCAAGGGGAAAGAACATGAGGCACCGCATAACATTACACATGCCATCTTGAATGACCTATCCATAGGACAGCAGGATATGATGAATTCCATAGAACAAATAGCCATCGGTACATAGATGATCCAACATAGTGTGAGCACTATGGGTGCCAACACGACAGGAGGAGTGAGTGGTTCAGGAGGACACCAGAGAGGTGGTGCTAATGGTTCTAGTGGATCTCAGGGAAAAGTGAGTAGGAATCACTCACCTATCTGTACCTATACATCATCCGAGAGGATTCCTCTACCTCTATATCCACAATTCCAGGGGGGAAACAGCTAGGACAACCAGGGCAGGGGCAGGCAAGGCCACATGACCCATTTGTGGAGTACAAGAGAGACTATTTGGCACTGGGGCCAAAGTTCCATGCATATATGAGTTTGCTATATTATTGTTCGATCAAGTATCGGAACAAGCCCAGGGATGCACAGAGGGGCAATGTGCAGAATCAGAACATGGACTTTATTAAGAAGGTGGTAAAGCTAAATATTCCTACTTTCGATGGGTCATCTTGATGCTGAGCTCATGCATGGGTCCAGAAGCTTGACACATATTTCAAGATCAACCCAATGATGGATTCAGAAGCTATTAGCTTCGCTACCTTTCACTTGGATGGGGAGGCCCACGAGTGGTGGTATCATGGGCTGGTGACTTTGGGTCATAGTTGCATTACATCATATTTGGAGTTCACCGAGAGGTTGATGGAGAGGTTTGACAGGAGGGATCCAAAACTCCAATTCAGGGATCTGACATGGTTGAGATAGATAGGGTCATTCGAGGCATTAATCACAGATTTCCAGCGGAAGGCAGTGGCCGTATCAGATATTTCAGAGCAAAGGTTGGTGATGTTGTTCACCGAGGCATTGACAGAGCCATTGAGAGGATTGCAATACACATGAAAAAATGAAATATGTTGACAATCTTTGGTAACAATTCCTATGGAAGCTATTATATAAGTAACAACTACCAAATAAGCCGAAATCAGAATTAAACCTGAAGAGACCCAGAAGAATTCAAAATAGAGAAAATTAGAAAAATACTTGTGACACCTTGCAGAAGGCAATAACAATGCAGACGGAAGCATGGACTCTCTTAGATGGAGGAAGATGATTACAAAATTCCAAAAGAAGAGCATGCATTCATGCATGAATCAAGGATTAGGAGGGAGCTAATCCTAAATAATATGATCCATTGAGGATTATGAAGTATCTATCCATGTTCCCATTGAAAGTAGCAGCCATGAAAAGGAACACATGTTCAGTTTAACTTTAGAAGAATTCTTCTTCGAAAAGAAGCCTTAAAGTATCCTTGGTTGTCCATCTACATCCATGATCCTATGATGAAAGGAAGAAGTTGGAATCTTCGGGGAATATAGAAGACCCCATGGACCCAAGAGCTAAAGAGAGACATGAGGAAGAACATGAAGATTCCAAGAAAGAAGAAAAACAAGAACAACCAATCATTATATCGAGAATCACAAGACTACCAGCTTGGTTTGAACCCACTAAGAAACAATCGAGCAAAAGAAATGGAAGTTATGATAAAGAACAATGCATAAAAAAATATGAAAATTATTAATGAATGGAAGCATTACAAGATTTAGAGTTTCTTCCAGAAGGAGGGAGAAGACTATGACAACAGCTTGTTCCAGATATACCTCTTGTAGTATCCATGGATTGGAATTTACATGTAAAAGATTGTTCTTCCCAATAAAGAAAGTGAGAAAGAAGCTTATACCAGAAAGAGACCCATGTATGCAGATATAAGAAGGCCTTGTATGGATTCAAACAACTTGATGCAGAGTATCTCATATACAATAGAAGCGTGGTGAAAACTTTCTATGACAGAGATAGTATATCAGAATAATTACTCAAAAGTCTAGATGATGGATTGCAAATCCATGGAAAACTCTCGTGATAACATAAGAAGTGCTACTTGGATATCTTTCAGTTTGAGTCTTGCAACGATGTCATGAGCTAGCAGGAAACAAAAGTGTTGAATTCGATCATGATATATTGTAATGATCAGAGCTATATGAAGCCTTCAGATAAAACCAGTGTTCCATGAAATATCGAATTACATTGATATCAAGCATTACATTCTCTGTGATGAAGTCCAGAAAAGAGAAGTGGTTCTCCAATATATCTCCATAGATGAGAAAATACCAAACATTTTGGTAAAGCCTATGTCCAAGATGAAAAAATTTGTGTACTTAAGAAACAAGATGGGACACGTGGAGACAACTTCCTTATTGAAAAAGGAAGATATTACTCCCAGGTTGGGAGGGAGCACTGATGTGTTATTAATTTATGGACAATCATTTTTCAGTTCGAAAAATGGTCTAGGATGAGCAATTCCTTTCCAATTCGAAAAGTGGTTTGAGATTTCTGACGGGCAGTCATTTTCCAGTTCGAAAAATGGTCCAGATCGGACAGTCATTTTCATAATGAAAATGGTTCGATAGATTGTTGATGTACCATTGACAACGATTCCCCTTGTGGCCAGTGTGGGGGAATGGTCTAGGAAAATCATTCTTCTTGGCAGTTACTCTGAGTAGTGGTCAAGTAGAATGGTCTGTCTCGTCGGGCAGTCATTCTTTCGAAGTTCACAGTTGTGAGCAGTTTCAAAGAATGGTTTGTTTTGGAGGTTGGTGCAGGAGAGTCATTTCCATTAGGAAATGGTCTGGACAGTCATTCCCTAGGGAAGACTCATTATATCCAGGTTGCACTATGATTAGTGACGGAGGAATGGCCCAGTTAGGTGAATGGTCGAGGTTCAACAATTAGGGACAGACATTCCCTAGGGAAGACTTATTCTCTCCAGGTTTCACTATGATTAGTGTTGGAGGAATGGCCTAGTTAGGTGAATGGTCTAGGCTCAGAAATCAGGGACAATTATTCTTTTGTGCTTGAGAAGAATAGTCCAGATAGCCCATCGCTAACGTTTTACTTTATGAGGGCAGATGCTCTTCCAAATATCACAGATGTGAGTGGAAGAATGGCCCAAATGACTAAGTTTATATCATGATATTGTTTTATGTAGGTTGATATCAGATTATATGATTGCTATGGAGATTGTATGTCTTTGGACAATAGATGTATGCTACTATGGTGGATGTGTTCCACTAGTTGCTACTATGTGTCATTGATTAAGTAGTCATGTGCTACTTGGTGTGGTTGTGTACCACTGGATAGTAGTTGTGTACTATTATGGACAGACACAGTTGTGTTCTATTAAATGACATTGTTTTGATTGCCATGTAGACTATCAGTAGTGTTGAAAATGATTATCAGCTAGATGGATAGCTAGTGTGTTGATGGACAGACATTCTCCGGATGAAAAATGATCCAGGAGATTTATTGTTCTAGGACGTATGTCTAGATTAGAAGAATAGTCCTTGTAGCCCATGGCGTGGCTTCCAGCATATGTTGGAATATTTATTCTTCTAGGACATATGTTTGGATTAGAAAAATGGTTCTTGTATCACTCTATGGAGTGAGTGAATTATTAAGCATCATGCCTGATTACTCATATGGAGTATGGCTTTGAGATATGATGCAGTTGATGCTATCAGATGATATTGATAGTGATAATGGTGCTCGTGATCTAATCATGAGATAGCCTATATGGCTATGATGATGCTACCGGTTGAATGGTATGTTTTTTCTCAAGACCATTGCTTTCAATACCTCCCTAGATAGGAGGGAGTGTTGATATTATGGTAGTTGCGGGAGGTATTAAACCTCCACGTGTAACCCTAACAAGAATAGAATATTTCAGGAAGCAAGAAGAAACCCTAAAGCATTGAACATAACCCTAGAAGACAAGTCAGATAAAGGAAATATTTAATATTGAGTTCTTAGCCTCCATAATGAGTAGTCATCCCTGACAGTTAAGGAGGAGAAATATAAATACAAGACGCCAGAGCTCATTTGCAAGACACAGATTGCAACTGCATAAATTTAAGAGTGCGCGCTACATAAATTTAGTAAGTGCGCAAGTATGGAGAGTAGTTGCAGCTGCAGCTACTGCAACTTGTATTTTTTGTTTAGGCTTGGACTTTCTCTTGGTTTTGGTTTGGACTTTCCGCCTTGTGTGCTAGCTCTAGAGAGAGGTACGCTACATTGATTGGCTATCAGGCCTAGGGTTTGCTTCCAAAATTATTCTATGTCAATATTAAGGTGCTTAGGGGTGGCTTCGGCCTATGTTTGGGTGACAATAATGTATTATTTTCTATGGTTAAATGAGCACACCTATTATTTCTAACACTAAGATCCTACTTTGTCATATCATTTTTCTCTCCTTTATTATTGTCCTTTGAGTCCAATCTACCATGATTTTGTCCACCCTTGTCAAGTATCATGAACCTTCCTTTACACACCTTAAATACAACACTATATATTCCTTCAATTTTGTTAATGTGGTTGGTTCCAAGTCTTCAATCGTATGAAGGACACATTCTTCTCTGTGATGTCTTGTTCCCAGGAATAGCCTCAGCAGGGAGTGACTTAGTAGTCTATCTGTTCCCGTAGATTATAGTCATGCACAAACATGGAACAAAAGGATAAATAAGGGTGAATAAATGGCTAAACGATGAATTAATCCAAAAGGCATAGGAAAAGTCACTTAAGCAAAATTCAATGGAGAAATAGAAGAAAAAGGTGTTTTGGGGGACTTAATTAATTAATCATACCGGGTTGGGGCGATTCTCGACATAACCCCAGCCCCCACGGGCTAAGCCTTGGCCCCGTGGCACCAGGTCTTAGCCACTGGTGGTTGGGGTGATGTCTGAAATCAACCCTCATGGCACAAACGACGCCCATGTTGGTTGAGCATTGTGGGTGTCATGGGGGTGATGTCGGGCATCACCCCAACCCCTAGAGGGTAGGGTGATTTTGGGCATCGCCCCAACCCCCAGGGGCTATTCCTTAGCCCTGTGGGACAAGGGTTTAGCTTCTGGGAGCTGGGCTGATGTCGGGCATCACCCCAACCTCCAGGGGCTAAATCCTAGTCCCACGTGGCTAAGGCTTAGCCCCTGGGGGCTGGGGTGATGCCCGGCATCACCCCCCATGGCCTCCCATCACCGGTGCATATGTTTTTTTTAATTTGTTTGTTTTTTCATAAAATTTTACATATTTTTAAGTTTTTTAATAAAAAAAAAATATATATATATATATATTATTTTTTTTAAGTGTGTTAATTTGTTTTTTTTTAATATAAATTCTTAATTGTTATTTGTGTTTTTTAAACTTTTCTAAAGTTTTTAGGCCATAAATTTGGTGTTTTACCTTTTTTTTGTTTTTTTTTTCTAGATTTAGCTTAGTTTATATTTGGTTTTTGGTTTTTTTTTTCCTCTTTAGTTTTTTAAGTTTCTCTTTGATCTTTTTTATTATCTAAATTTGTTTTTTAATTTCAGTTCTTTTATTTTTCTTAGTTTTCTTAGTTTTTAATTTATAAAAAAAAAAATGAATTGTATTTTTTTGTTAAATATTAAAAAATAGTGTTATTTAACTACAATTTTTTTCCATGTATTGAAGTAAAGGTAAACAATGTGTTAAGAATGGTGTTTTCCACTATATTTTAAAAGTATGGAACAATAAATTAATTAAGAAGACACAATTATATGAAAAATCGTAACTTCAAAAAAGTAAAGGGTAAAAAATATTTTTAAGATTGAAAGAAGCATGGAAAATGACTAAACACACCATTGAATAAAAATAAATTGAAAAAATTGAAAAAAAATGAAAATAGATGAAAAATAAGCATTTAAAAAAAATGTGTAAACATTGTGGATTGAAAATTTTAAAATATCGAAAAACCACCTAAAAAGGGAGAGGGGGTGCTACCGGTAGCACCATTTTTAAAAACGGGGTAAAAAATTGGACCCTCCAAAAAACGAGAACTTTGTAGAGTTCTCGTTAAGTTGGTAACTATGTTTTAAGGAGGAATGTTGAGCTCAAAATAATTATCCCCCACGACCTTGGTGATGGTGTACAACCCATAACAGAGTGGGTGAAGCTTCCGATGGGGTCCTATAAGGCGTTCTTTCTGCAAGTGCAACCAAACTTTGTCACCCACCTGAAACTTATGTGGCACCCGATGTTGATCATGGTGTTGTTTGTACTTGTCATTGGACTTTTGTAGGATATCTTGAACCTGTTGATGGATGTGTTGGATCCGCTCAATGAACCGAGTGGCTTTGTCAGCTTCAGTTGGAGCAGGAGATGAGTCGGTCGAGGTGACCACAAGAGGAAGTGCAACATCTATGGGACCCAATTGTTGGAATCCCAACCCCACCTGAAAGGGGTTGTGGTCGGTTGAACTATGTAGGGCTCAGTTGTAGTTATGTTGGACATAGGGAAGGCTCTCATCTCATGTGCGAGGGTGCTTGGAATTATACATGTGAAGGATATGCACAATCATTCGATTTAAGACCTTGGTTTGGCCATTTGTCTGGGGTGGAATTCCATGGATTTGGTGAGCTTGGTGTCCAGCAGTGACCAGAGGCTAGACCAAAATGTGTTGAGAAATTGACTGTCCCGATCTAAGACAATGGTTTGTGGAATTCCAAAATGTGCCCAAACTCTTTCAAAGAAGAGCTTGGCAGTGGCCTCTGCTGTGATGCTCTTTTTGCAGGCAACCAGAATCGCCATCTTAGAAAATAGATCAACAACCAGAAAAACAAGGTCATTTCCCCGCTTGGTGGACGGGAGGCCCAACATGTAGTCCATTGAGATGGATTCCCATGGCCTGTTAGGAGGAGGAAGAGGGGTGTACATTCCATGTTTCTTAGTGGTCGGTTTGGCAATAGCGCAAGCAGTGCAGGACCTGATATACTTGTTGACCTCATGTCGAATTTGTAGCCAGTAGAAATGTTTTTGTAGCATCGTCGCTGTATTTTCGACACCGAAGTGTCCTGCCACCCAACTGTAGTGGGATTCCCAGATCAGCTTTGCTCGCTCGCTTGATGGAACACAGATATGGCCCATACGATACAACAACCCATCATGAAGATGAAAATTATCGACAACTACGTTTGCACCCAACATTTGGTAGGTGGTGGCAAAGTTCGGGTCTGTCTCATAGAGTTGGGGCCATCCAAAGGTCTCATGGCTGTAAGAGTCTAGCATCGTGGTGAGTGTCATGTCTAGCGGTCTGCTGAGGCAATCAGCGACGCGATTGGTGCTTCATGTTTTATACTTGATGATGAGGTGGAATTGCTGCAAGTATGTGGACCACTTTTAATGGCGGTCATTCTGCAATGTTCCTTGTGTCTGCATGAATTGCAATGGATTATGATCAGTTTGGATGACTGTCTCCTTCCAAAGAATGTAATGTCTCCACTGGCGAAAGGCTTGCATAATGGAGCACATTTATTTTTCATAAGTAGGGTACTTACAGACAACATATGATAGTGTCTCACTATGATAGGCCACGGGGTGGTCGTGATGAGTGAGAATGACACCCACAACATAGTCTAAAGAATCTGTATCGATCTCAAAGGGTTGTTCCAGGTCTGGTAGTGAAAGTATTGGGGCTGAGCACAAGCGTTGCTTCAAATCTTCGAACGTTTGTTGTTGGGACCGGCCCCACGCAAATTTAGCCTTACCACCACTCGTGGTTATTTGGCTGAGGGCCCATGTAATATGGGAGAATCATAACATGAACCTGCGGTAGAAATTGGCAAGGCCTAAGAAGCTCCAAAGCTCAGTGAGAGTGGTTGGGGATGGCCAATCACGGATGACTTGGATCTTGGTTGGATGCACATATACGCCATGATGATCAACGATGTAGCCCAGGTAATGGACTTTGTCCATGCCGAAGGATCATTTTTCCAAGTTGGCGTATAGCTTGTGCTGTCGCAAGGTGTGCAGAACCTGTTGAATATGCTACAAGTGTTCGACCCAAGTCTTGTTGTAAATGAGTATGTCATCCAGATACACCACTACAAAATTATTGGTGAATGGTCCCAGGATATCATCCATCATCCTCATGAAAGTGGTTGGAGCATTTTTCAAACCAACGGAAATGACCAACCATTCAGAAAGGATTTCCTTTGACTTCAAGGTGGTCTTCCATACATCTGTTTGTTCTATCAAGACCTGGTGGTAGCCAAGATTCATATCAATCTTACTGAAGTATTTGGCTCGCGTGATTTGATCAAGGAGGTCTTCGATTTGGGGAATCAAGTATCAATTTCTGACTGTGATTTTATTCAGAGCCCAGTAATCAATTCAGAGTCGTCAGGTTCCATATTTCTTCTGTACCAGCACGATTAGGCTCCCGCAAGGTGATGAGTTGGGACGGATGTGCCCCTTGTGGAGCAGTTCTTGGATATGTATCTTGATCTCCTCATTCTCTAACAGAGAGTGGCGATAGACTGGCCCATTGGGAAATGATGCTCCAGGGGTCAGATCAATGGCGTGCTTGACCTGGCAGTGCAGAGGTACCCCGGTAGGTGAGGAGACGATATCCGAGTATTCTTCCATGACCTTATCTACTTTCTTTTGCTATGTGTAGAGGTCGGCCACAGAGACCCTGGATGTGGTTATGATCTTTCACTTATTCTAAGAGTGAATCACAAATAATATAAACGTCCACGTCTGAGAGATGACCTTCCTACATTGCTTAGCAGAGATCAAGCAAATAGCACTAGGGGGACCGCCTCAGGTATCATGTACAATTTCCTATTCAAAGTAATAATAACACTACAAGGCCTAGACTCATATACAACATGATGTTTCCATAAATAAGGTTGTCCCAAAAGAACATCACAAACTTTGAGAGGAGAAATGTCACACGATACCTCGTCTTTGAAGGGCTTGATGTCGTACGACAGTCGACATTGTTGGCTGACGCGAAGATCTCTTCCTTGGCGGAGCCATCCAATGGTGTAGGGTTGTGTGTGTGGCATTGTTGGCAAGGCCAACCACTTGACTACCTCTGCTAAGATGAGGTTCTTCTGGCTACCTGTTATTGGACTAATCGGTAGGTGCGGACACTAACAGATCTCCCTAGATCCACCTAGATCTAGAACAAAACAGTACATGACATGACTCTTTCCCTAAGTTTTGATCATTGAATTAGCTAGTAGGAAGGAACAAGTAACATACCTTTATATCGCTTCCTAGGGTCTATGTTTATCCTGCTTCGCTCCGGTGCTCTCGTGAAGTCAATACTAAGACAACACAAACCAACCAAAGTGAAGATAGGAAAATATATTCAACTGTCAACTTATGTGTATGATCAAGGAATTACACAATAAAGTGGGAATAGATTTATGGGAAAGGGACATGCCACTATATCATATTAATTGAAAGTAGAAGATTACAACCTGATCGCCTTGATTTCGCAAGCTTCCTTTCGGTGGATCTTGGCTCCAACACACACACACTTGCTAAATCCTTGCATGAAGAAGATCAAAACCTCTTGATAGACTTGCTAGGATCTCCAAGCTCCTGTTCAAGCTAAGTCCTTCACACAATTCTTTCACCAATTCTCCAATGAATCTTGCTTAACCTTTTCCATGAGAATTCCCTCAATATATAGGAGAGAATGAGATGGTTACTTAGATGAGAATGATCCCACAATATCAGGGAATCTAGTACAAGGATAACCATTCGAATGCCAACTCATTCTTCTAGAATATTCCCTTCTAGAACCATCGAGAATCCATCTTTTTCCAAGCTTTAGAGAAGGTTCGCACCCTAGCTATGTAACACAGTGTGAGAAGTTCTCACCTTATCTTAAGACAGCCTGCGAGAATGGGTCATTCTTGCACCCTGGTATATTAGCAACCTGCGAACTCTCTTCAAAAGTATGTTTTCTGAGAAGAGATGAATGTCAATTTACTCAGGAGAAAGTTCTTATGAGGAGCCTGAGTACACCACCATTAATACATCATCATGATGACCAAAATCATTGGTAACAGAATGCCCCCCAAAGTATGAGGCCAGAATCAGTGACAGCTGAAAGACTTTGTAAACTGAATGTGTGTGTCGGGAACCAGGAGCGCACCTAATCGAAAACTTGAGAACAATGAAGCATCTGCAGAATATCAAATATACCAATTCTAAGGTAGGCATTCCCATACTCAGATCACAGACGGGTGACATTGTCAACATAGGTCACGGCCACCAATCATACACTGTGGATCCATGCCATCAAAATATAGCATAGCCACCAGGAATACACTATGGATCTATGCAAGAAATTTCAAATTAAGACGACATAGCCACGAGACATACAAAGTGGATCTATGTGTCGCAAATTATACATACTCCATCGCAACCTGTACAAAGAGATGATATCCAGGGTCTTCAATCTCATCGCCCAAAATTAAGAATCTAACCATGTGATTACATGTGTTGAAGTCGAACATGGCAGAAACCACTTGATTACCGGTCATTGATGAAACCGTTAACAAGTGCGAGGGAAATCACCATTGATGTCAATGACTCCCAAGGTACTCTAGTACAATCCATCGAGTGTGAATGAATGAGTTGAAGTCGAACATTCGACAGAATCTTTCGATCAAGGGTCAATGATGTAAACCCACTGTCGAAAGCGAGGAAACCTGCCATTGAGGCATGCAAGTTCCAAGGTACCAAATAATTTCTAAGTCTTGTTTCCGGATAATGAGTTGAAGTCGATGGAACAAAACTTGTCACTGGAGGGCCTTGATGTATCCCCCATCAATGACACGAAATGAGTAACAGATTTTGAAGGTGAAACAGAGTATGATGTAAGTTGGACTGGATAGAGGGAAGGCCGACACAGAGAAAATGAACAACTACACATGGCCAACTCAATAGAGGTTTTGGATGAACTTCTCTTGAACATATGAATGACACGACCAATGATTTGGCAGCATTGACTCAAAGACGACACAGGGAATGACCTTGTAACAAATCGAATGAGAGACAAATGGATTTCCCAAACCGGCTTCAAATAATGAATAGGGGGTGTCATGTTCAAGAACGACACTTACTGCCAATTAATATGAAGATAAGAACATATCCCTTAACCAAATTTTCCCCCACCATTTCTGGCGAGTACCTCTTTATTTTTACACAAGCTTGAGGAGGATAACATATGCTTGTTGATATAAGCTTATCCTTCGGATAAGTCCTTCAGAGTATGTTTAACGAACCCTAAGAAGGAGTGGTTCGATCCCATTACGAGTCTGTCAATGTTTGTTTAACGAGTCCAGAGATAGAAAACTCAAAGGTTTTTCAGGATTATAGAGTTTGGAAAAACACTTAAAGGAGAACTCTCTCAGTTCATTTTTCATAAAATAGTCTGATGAGACCAAAAAAGAGATAAATTATCGCCCAACAGACGCTTTCTTCAAATACTTTATCGAGCGTGAAAATAGCAAGGTCGTTCGGCTATCTTTTCATGTTTAGAGAGTCTGAAAAGAGCTTAAAGAGGACTCCAGGGGGGTTCATTTTTCGTATAACTTTGTTGAGCCCAAAAAAGTGATAAAAGTATGCTCGGTCGTGTTCTCATGTATTTTCGAGCATGAGAACGGACAAAGACAAAGCTCGAGGTTTTATACAAAAACCATAAAAAACAATCAAAACACGCGATGAAAAAAGAAAAATTATGTTCGCATCCCTGTTTATGAACATCGAAGTCGTTACGCCTGCAAAAGTTACACTCAAAAGGGCATTAGGGATTAGGGTTTAATAAATAAATAATTATAAAAAAACAAATAACATGCTAAAAGTAAATATAAAGAAATAAAAACTATTTTACCATATCATTTTCACTTTTCACTATTTGAGCCCCAAAACCCCTCTTTTACCCTTGAAATTCGACGTCAGATTGCGGGAGTTATGAGCATCCATTCGACGAGCCGTCAGCGACAGTGAGGTAGGATTTTTGTCCTCTACTCTTTCATGGTTTTATTTTGCATTTTCTTTGGTAAAAACTCATTTTTGAGTTGGTTTTGTGAGCCCTACTTGCGCTTAGCCATTCTCGCAGGTGGGCTACACGGGACCTGTGAGAATGGATCATTCTCGCAGGTGAGCCCACAGCAACCTGCGAGGTTCTCGCACTGTACCTAAAGGGCACCTGTGAAAACCACAAAGCATAACTAATCCTCTTTTTGTGCTTCTTATGCAGGTAATTGGCCATCAAAATGGTTCTTGAATGGCGTGAAAGGGAGTACGAAGAAGACAATGCCATTGTCGGAAATCATCCACCCACTATTGCCGCTTTTAGAAACTATGGCCTTCTGAAGTACTTTCGTATCCCGGGCATGAGGGCCCAAGTCAGGTTATTAGAGTACCTTGTGTGCATGTGGGATCCTGATCAGCAGGTATTCCATGTAGGGGTCCACACACTGTCCTTAGATATTGAGGACATTTACTTCTTGACTGGATTGTCACGGCGAGGGTACCACGTGAGCCTGACTGGTGGCAGAGGTGGTGGGCTACCCATGAGTGAGTACTACCACTTGCACTGTGTTCCCGAGGCAGAGAGGAAAAAAGGGAAAGTAGCTATTTGGGGAGTACGAGATTTGACCCTCCATACTATCTTGTTCACCATTGCTTGGATGGCTGGGAGCTCCGCTCCTCACACGGCGCTCCAGAGTTACTTTCAGTATGCTATAGAATGTATTGAACCTCGGGTTTTTAACTGGGCAGATGCAGTGCTTTGTAGCATGAAAAGGCAGTTGACCAAATGCAGATGAGGAAACCTGAAGCAATTCGGGTACGGATCTTTGTTAATCTCCTTCTTTCTAGAGAGGGTTCCATTAATGAGGCTGCAGGTGGAGTGGAATTTACCGGCTCCTAGGGATCCAAGAATGCTGAGATGGTGTCAGCTCATGGACCGGCATGTAGCTAGACCAATTATCAAGTATGATGATACCTTCTTCGACTAGCTGCGACCACAGATGTTGATGGTCGACGATTATGCTTATGCCGGGTTGGATTTCCGAGGATATTCAGACTTAGTCCTGTCGGAGGATGCTCAGTGGGGGGAACTTGGTAAGAAGTACACAATTTTTTTCTTTTTAAATGTTTTTGTGAATTTCATCATATGCAAATGTTTTTTGTTTTATATATGTTCGTCCAAAAACTAAATACAAAATTCATTTTTGATGACACAGATGTGGGACCTTACCGACCTCTTGGTACTTATCCCATTCAGTGGCGAGGAGAGGTAGCACCAATGCCACAATGGGACACCGAGGATTATCAAGCAGTGGAACAAAACCTAGAGGGTTTGATAGCAGATATTCTAGACATGCCTCTTGGAGAGGTTCCACGACGTCATCAGTGTCACACAGTAGGAGTGTCAGAGTCCATAGGCCGACTACTCCGTAGGGTTGCCTGGGCGTATGTTACCATGAACGTCATCCATGACATCATTTTGTAGAATCTATGAGCTTCAGATTTTGACATTTTGGTCTTCGGACAAATCATTTTGTAAAAAACTTTTTTGATCGTTATATATATATATACGGCTTCTACTAGTTTACCTTGTATTGTATGAAAATTGATGTGATTTATTATAAATGATCCAAATGTCTGTCTAATACATAGTTAGCCAATGCATCTGTTAATGTATTTAGACATATAGGAATATGTTGATATTCAATATAATCAAAATAACGTTCCAAGAGGCGAATTCGCAAATACACCTGTAACAAAGTAAGACTTCGAATAGTATAGACATTACTTAACTTTAGCACTACAAGCTGTGAATCGAGTCTCACAACCAAATGACGGATTCTGAG
>ML780844.1:40866-64924 GCA_009831015.1 Picea engelmannii
TTTTCATGGCGAAGACCCAACTTTTCAGTAAGTTCGGACATCATGAAGTTTCTAAAGTGGCTACCGTGATCAGTGACGATAGCTTGGGGAACACCAAAACGAGCTATGACGTGATTAAAAATGAATAATGTTGCGGTCTTTCCAGTGTTGTCAAATGTTAGCATCGCCTCGACCCATTTCGTAAAGTAATCGATGGCTACAATAATATATCCATGCCCCCCATCTGAGTGAGGGTGACATGTCATGAAATCGTTGCCCCATTTTGCAAAGGGACCAATGGAGACCACAGGGTGAAGAGGAGCGGGATGTGACCGTATCTTGTTATTATAGGTCTGGAAAGCATGGCACTTTTGAACGGCAATTATGCAGTCGTTAAATAAAGAACGTCAAAAATACCCTGCTCGTAAGATCTTCTGGGCAATAGCATACCCATACATATGACCACCACATGCTCCAGAATGGCAGTCATTCAGAGCTTTCTCGACTTCATCGAACGTTAGGCAACGTCGAAAAACAGAGTCAATCCCCCGACGATAAAGAGTATCCCCGAGGATAATGTTTAGACGGGCTTGATAACGTATGCAACGTCGGTCAGTACTAGAAAAAGTAGGCCGGAAAGTCTGGGTTTGGAGATATATAATGATATCACCATACCAAAGATCATCAGTGCTGATAAGGAAAAGAGATTCATCGGGTAATGAATCAGCTGCTACATTTTTTGTTGCAGAATAGGGAAAGTCGCATATCAACTCAGCAAATACTAAGGACTTCTTGGACTTGGCACGTTCGAATTCCAAGTCAAACTCCTGGAGGATCACAATCCATTTGGAGTACTTGCCCCCTAGCAATTGACATGTAAGAATGTGTTTCATAGGGTTGCAGTGAGAAATCATTGTAGTCTTGTGCGAGAGGATATAGTGTTGGAAGCATTGGACGGCTTGGACGGCAGCCAAGGCCAGTTTTTCGACATGTAAATACTTGATTTCAGTAGGCGTTAGACTTCGACTCAAGCAGTATATAACATGTTCGTCGTTCGCATAATCCTCTTGGGCGAGAACCATACCAATGGTGTAATCTGAGGCAGCAAGGTAGAGGAAATAATCGTGACTGTAATTAGGGGGAAAGAGAAGCGGAGCACGCGTTAGGGATAATTTCAAATCTTCAAAAGCATTGTTGGCGATGGTATCCCAGACAAACTCAGAACCCTTTTTTAGTAGCCACGTAAATCCACGAGTGATCTCGGCATAATTTGGGATAAAACGATGAAGAAAGTTTGCTTTCCCCTGTAAACTTTGTAACTAGCGAAGTGTAGAAGGAGGAGGGAGATTAAGGATCGCCTCAACCTTTAAAGGATCCACCCAAATCCCTTGACACGAAACGATAAAACCTAGAAATCGGTCGGATTCCACGCAGAAAACGCACTTATGAGGATTCAAATGTATACGGTAGAACCAACAGCGAACGAAAATGGCTTGGAGATGGGTTGGGTGATCGACTCGACGCATTGAGTGAGCAGGTAAATAGTCAAAATAGGGTTGGACAATGTGCTTGATATCATGGAAAGCATAAAACATAGCGCGTTGAAAAGTTGCGCCAACGTTCTTAAGACCGAAAGGGAGTTTTCGATAGGAAAAAGTACCCCAAGGACAAATAAAAGCAGTCTTATGTTGATCCTTGGGAACAATGTTGATTTGATTATATCCGGAGAAACCATCCATAAGAGAGAATATTTCACTTCCAGCACAATCGTCGACAATCTGATCGATGAAAGGGGTAGGAAAGTTGTCTTTGGGACAAGCTTTGTTGATATCCCTATAATCAACGCATACACAAATTGTGCCTTATTTCTTATCAATCGGGAGAAGATTGGAAACCCAGTCTGTCAGAGCCACCGGATAAATAAAGCCAGCTTTAAGAAGTTTCTCGACTTCGAGTTTGATAGTAGCCGCTTTACGTGGGTGAACTGGATGAAGGCGTTGCCGGATGGGTTTAGCATCGATGTATGTCTTGATCTCATGTGTCACAATATCAGGGTCGATGCCCGACATTTCTTCGTAGCTCCAGGCGAAGATGTCACGAAACTCTTTGAAAAGAGATGTGTATGTGATGATTTCGTCAGAAGAACACGAAGCTCTGATATGGACATTTTCGACAATCCCAAGTTTGATGGATATGTCAAGGGGAATAGTGGGTGAGATATTACTTAAGTTCCCTTCAGAAAACACATTGTGTGCGAACTCGGGAACGGTGGAGATGATGACAACGGTCGACGGGGTCGAGATTCGTTGGTAGTTCTCAAGGGTATGTTGCTCCAGAAAGAGGATGGAACGATGATGTCCATCGTCCCTATAAGTTTTAAACCTGCGAAGTAAAGCAATGCATATAGATTCTTAAGCAATACAGAAATTAATCAATGGCTCATACACAGAGTACACAGAGATTTTTACCGGAAACCCTCAACCGGGAAAACCTTTCTTATTTTCATTATATCGAATTTCACCATTCGCCATACAATATATACAATGTTTTTATGTATTGTATATAACGCACCCACACACACACACATGCAAAGAATATAACACACACCCAATAGTCCCAAGGGGTGTCGTCCATGACAGACAGGATCATCTCGTCGGTGGGAAAAATGACACGGAAAGGATTGGGAGACAACTCACCAAGAGAGGGGGTAGAAGGTGTTTCCGATTGGATGGGCTGATAGGCAGATTCGACCGAACTTAACGACATTTCGTCGTCGTAACGAAGATGATCTTCAGGGTCAGGTATTATCCAGGGGTCGTGAGATGCAGGAAGTTCGTGAATCAAGGTGGATATCATGTTGATTGAAGCAACAGACGAGCGTGGAACATTGGGTGGTGGAATGGGGAAAGTACCCATTAATGAAGAGTCTTTTAGAAGGCCTACACCGACGTTCTCATAACCCGGTGGGGTTTTAGCGATGAATGGTACGTTGCCAGTACAGGTATCAGAATTAAAGAAGGCTAGTTGGTCGACGGTGATGACCTTTCCTTGATGTGGGAAATGTACCACATGGAAAAGAGTCGACACAACGGCGTGCATGGAATTGATCCAGCTGCGGCCAAGCAAAATATTGTAATCAAGGGGAGCGTCAAAGACTTCCACTTCGACTTAGACTGTTTTTCCTTCTAACGTGATAGGCAATGAAGGAAGAACATTGTAGGGCTTAAAACTAGAGCCGTTGAAGGCTTTAAGAGTGTTATGGGATTCATTCAAAGAAGGAGAGCCAATGGCTTTCCAGCAAGTAAGAGACATAACACATGTCAAGGCACCCTCGTCGATAACGGTTCGGCAAATGTTTTTGTCAGAGACAATCACTTGGATCTGGAATGCGAGATGAGGGGGTAACCTTGGAATGTGATCTTCCAAGTCAAAGATTATTAAATTCAAATATGTCGGGTCAATTCCACCGATATATTTCAACAATGCCTTCCGTTGTGTGGGACAACTTTGAAGGACTTCAAGGGCTGACATCGCAGAAGGTGCTTGGGCCAGATCTTCAACAATGTTGTAGTTCTGGGCCGCACGAGCATGAGGATTCAAAGCCGATTTCCGAACGACGCCCTTTGGGGGGGTCAAAGAACTTTGTCGAGGCTCGGTCGTTCGAGATGAAGAGGACCGTTGGTAGGTGGAGTTGATGGAGAGGGTTGTACCAAGGAGGGAGCTAGATCATCAACCTTCTCTTTAGAGGGAGAATAATCTTTGGCTCGAGTAGTGAGTGCAATGTCACTCTGCTTTGAATCGCCAGTACACATCAATATGTAAGATGTAGTAGAAGATGAGGGTTGGTCATGAATGACCAACTGAGCCTGTTATTGAGACGGTAAGGGTTGGGACAAAACGACCAGAGCAGGTGGTTTTGGAGCTCCTTGAAGGAACTTAGTGACCTCGGCACGTCGTGGACAATCCTTCATGTAGTGATCATCACCACAGATAAGACAAGGGTATCAAAGTTTTCTCTTATCTCGATCATCAACAGGGGTAGTTTTGGTTCGCTCTGCTTGAGAAGTATTTTTGTCCTCCTTATTCTTACCTCTTCCCTTTTTAGATTTGTTTTTACCGGCAGGGGTAGATTGGACTGCATTTACCTTAGAAGTCTTTTCGATGGGAGGGGTAGGAGACGGAGCATTTTGAACATTAGAAGAAGCAGGTTTGGGGTTTGTGCTTGAGGCAGAATGTGGTTGGGCCTGGAAAGTGTCAATCACACCGTCAGCTGCATGCGAAGCAACTAGAGTAGTTGAAGTGGTGGAAGTGGAAGGACGAGGTAAGTCAAGTAGTAAATCGTAAAGGGTTCCCGTTTGTGAATAAACGAGGTCAAGGTATTGAGCACGACTTATGGCCTGTTCTTCTGTGACCACTCCACCCATGGCGATGTCATGACCGATGTCGTTCACAAATGATTTTGTGAACCATTCTGCCAGTAATTGATCGGGGAGGTCGAGTTTAATGAGACGTCATCTCCGTCGCCACTCATGAATGTGATCGGATATATGAGTGGCTTTGTTCTTTTTGAAAGAATTCAAAATCTCGGTCCCCATGTCATAACGAATCGGTAACTGGTAGTGTGTGAGGAAATTCATAGCTAGGGTGTTGACGTCAGAGAAGAAACCTCGTGGAAAATCTATATACCACTTCGCAGCAGAACCTATGAGGGTTCTTTGAAAAAGACGTAAACAAATAGAGTCATCCATCAACAAGTTGGATGAACACCATAGGTGAAAATTCATAACGTGATTGTTTGGGTCCTCTCCCTCTTTGTCGTCGAATTTAGGAATGTCCGATGGTAGCTTGGCTGGTATAGCAGTCCATTGGGGAGAGTGACGAATTGGATCATTTAAAATCCTTGACAAATCCGGAAGATCCAAAGTGGCTATGAAGGGTAACTGTCGATTCACCTGTGGGTACTGGTGGCTTTGGGGAGGAAGCCTCGTCGGCAAACCAGTAGGACCATAAGCAGTCTGCATATAATGGGAAGACCCAGGCAGATTCGGTGGTGGTTAGAGAGGATAGTAGCTCATAGGATTATACCCTGGAACATGGACTTGAGTTTGAGCATTCGCCCCCCAAATGGGATTGAATGTACCCGTATAAGGTTGGCCCATACTAGGGGGTATCACAGATGCAGCTGGAAACTGTTGCCCCCCAGTCGATTGTGGAGGATGTTGTATCAACTGATTCCAATATTGGGCCAAGGATAGAGGTATGTTTTGACCATAAGGTGGGGTCGGTCTGCCCATTGAAGGTGGTGTTCCAATTGGGGGTTGTGTCCCAATTGGGATTTGCGTGCCAATAGGAATTTGCCCATTGAAAGGGGGTTGAGTCATACCACCTTGGTGAAATTGTCCACCAACGGGAATCTGGTAATTTGGTGTGAATGAAGGAATAGTGCCACTAGGATAAAGACTGCCAGTAGAAGACGAAGAAGGTCCTCCAAAAATAAATTAAGGGAGTGTTGGAATAAAACCGGGAAGAGAGTGCCTAGAAGAAGAAGGACCACCAGGAGAGTCGGATGGGGTTTGCGTAGGAGTGGGAATGGAAGCATTCAACGCACGGTATCCAGGCGGTAGTGTCAGAGTGACGTTGGGCGTTCGCGGTGTGCTGATGGGAGAGAGACTAACCGCAGTAAACCCAGTTGGAACACTCATAGTATCTATGAGATGGTCCATTTCAGCAGGGACGGTAAAGTGATAGGCCGTGGTAAACGGTACTGTCTCTGGGCTAGAGATTTCAGAAATCACAGGTGGGTTGATTTCAGAAATCACAGGTGAACCTGGACCAAAAAGGTCCCGTCAGAAAACACCTGTAGACCAAAAAAGATCTTGGACTTCTATGTCAGGAAAGGGTCCAACTGGTGATCCAGAAGATGTAACAACTAAGTCTCTGGAAGAATTCAGTCGCATAAACGGTCGCTCAGAATCAGGGTGAAGTCGAAAGTCCTCTCGAGTATTAGTAATTCGAAAATGCTCTAGAGAGTCAGTTCATTCCACTTTTGGTGTGGTGACAACTGTGACTTCACTTTTCCGAGGAGAGCCCTCAGGTGTACTTGTAGGAAAGGGTTGAGAACCTTCCAGATGCTCTGGAGATAAACCCTGCATTCTACGCGAACGACGTGGAGGAGCTATTGTAACCGAGTGACAAACTTCACGAAGAAAATTGTATGGTCAACTTTGGTAAACAAACAACACGCGCTAGTAAACAAAATATAGGAAACAACACCAAGCAAACAAGACCTTCTAATTCTGAAGTCACTAGTTGGTGATGAAATCCAACGTCGTAACAACGAGACGAGAAAGGGCTGGGCTAGGGTGGAAAAGTTACGTTGACGACCTTCTTAATGGACTTACACCCTGGTGCAAGCTCCCACACATAATCGTGGGTATACCCTCCAAGGAGCCCGAGTGAGTTTGGTCAACGTTGATTCCAAGTACCGTGAATACTTTCCCCTTCACAGTCACCTCGTGTAAAAACCTAGAAAGATAGGCCACTAAGGTTACCACCAACAACAATAAAGCCTGGGGGGACAGTCGACAATCCGATCCACATGCAAGGGCAGGGTATCTAGCCTGAAATCAACTCAAAAGGCTTCCACTCATCATTGTGGGTATACCTCCGAGTGATCCCCGTAATACGTGCAATCTCTACACCAATATCAACAAAGCAGGGTGAGTAACTCTGCCAATATCAATGCGACCTCGTGTTTAACTCTTGTGTGAGAAGGGCTTCCCAGGACAAGATGTTGCAAATGGAATTTAACACTCCCTAACACAAGATGCTATTGTGTGTTTTTTTTCTTTTGGAGAGTGTATCTCTCTTCCTATTCCAAAGTGCTATCCTAGCTAAATGTTGGTGTAATAGATCCCTAGAAAAGAGTTACTAGGTAAATTTTAGAATTGCGCAATGTTATTAAGAGTTGTTGTTACTCAAAGGAAATGGAGATGAAACTTATGTTGTATAAGATTTGACCCAACGATGCATGGATGAGAATGAAATATATCAATTTTCGTTCAATGAATCCTATGTATGGGAGGGAAATAGAAGTTTTCTGGATCAACCTAAAACTACAATACACAATTCCCTTTAAAATGAAATTGCAACATATCACGCATCAATAACAATTCTCTATTGTTTCTTTTTCAATAATTTCAACAATTGATTTTCAATACTTTCGAAAACGAAAATGCTTTTGAAAGAAAAAATTTGTTCACTTTTCAAAAAGGACCTACACCATGATGGTGAGAGTTCAGAAAACCAAAAACTAATGAACAAGCAATAGACAAAAAACTCAAACCACTCTTTCAATGGAAACAAAAATAACAAGCAAAGCAAACTAGTCTTTTTAATTGCATAAGAAAAGTGATCTTTCAAAGAATAAGCAAATGATAAAGACAAAGAAGCTCAAATTTCAACCGATCGTCGGTCCTTAACCAAACAAGCACACTCAGATTCTGAAATCAGAGAGTATATATTTGCCAAGAAAGGTTAAGAAACGAAAGTCAAGAAAAAGTGACAGGAAGAGCCTTTGAAATCCTAAGACTGATTGTGCACAAAAACGAAGACAAGAGAACATCAATCAATGGTCCAAAAAACTCTTTTGAGACACCTAAACTGATCTGCGCAGTTGAAGATGCAAAAACTCAAATCCAAAAATTTGAAAAAGAGGGTTCGCAAGCTGAGGGTATTACACAGTGCGAGAATAGGTGATTCTCGCAGGTGGGCTTTGAGCAGAGTGCAAGAACCTCGCACTGAACCTAAAAGAATGGTGTGGACTCTATAGATTCTCGCAGGCTACTGTGGAGTGCAGTGCGAGAACCTCTGAAACCAAGCAATTTTTTGGAAAAATACACAAAATTTGAAGAGGCCTATGGACCCAGAGCGTCTATCAGGGTATCTTGAAGGCTCAGAGATTGATATGAATGGAGAAAGGTAAGGAAAGAACAAATGGCCAAGGAAAAATACCAAAAACCACAGAGAAAACAGATTATCTCCCTAGTGGAGTCACCAATTTTGTTATTGGACTAATCGGTAGGTGTGGACACTAACAGATCTCCCTAGATCCACCTGGATCTAGAACAAAACATGACAGGACATGACTCTTTCCCTAAGTTTTGATCATTGAATTAGCTAGTAGGAAGAAACAAGTAACATACCTTTATATCGCTTCCTAGGGTCTCTATTGCTCCTGCTTCGCTCCTGTGCTCTCGTGAAGTCAAGACCAAGACAACACAAACCAACAAAAGTGAAGATAGCAAAATATATTCAACTGTCAACTTATGTGTATGATCAAGGAATTACACAATAAAGTGGGAATAGCTTTATGGGAAAGGGACATGCCACTGTATCATATTAATTGAAAGTAGAAGATTACAACCTGATCACCTTGATGTCGCACTTCCTTTCGGTGGCCCTTGGCTCCAACACACACACTTTCTCAATCCTTGCATGAAGAATATCAAAACCTCTTGATAGACTTGCTAGGGTCTCCAAGCTCCTGTTCAAGCTAAGTCCTTCACACAATTCTTTCACCAATTCTCCAATGAATCTTGCTTAACCTTTTCCATGAGAATTCCCTCAATATATAGGAGAGAATGAGATGGTTACTTGGATAAGAATGATCCCACAATATCATGGAATCCAGTACAAGGATAACCATTCGAATGCCAACTCATTCTTCTGGAAGATTCCCTTCTAGAACAATCGAGAATCCATCTTTTTCCAATCTTTAGAGAAGGTTCGCACCCTAGCTATGTAACACAGTGCGAGAAGTTCGCACCCTAGCTTAAGGCAGCCTGCGAGAATGGGTCATTCTCGCACCCTGGTATATTAGCAACCTGTGAACTCTCTTCAAAAGTATGCTTTCTAAGAAGAGATGAATGTCAATTTACTCGGGAGAAAGTTCTTATGAGGAGCCTGAGTACACCATCATTAATACATCATCATGATGACCAAAATCATGGGTAACACTACCGCTATCAACGATGAAGTGCAGTGGGGTGCCTTTTACAAACATATGTGAATGGAAGAGGGGCTCTCCTTCTTCTGGCTTGTCCGGTTCACCAGGCTGGAGCTTGGTGGTAGCAACAGTGGCACTGGGTTCCGCGTTAATGATTCGTCTTCCCCTTTCTGGTTCTAGCTCAGAGTCAGAACCCGCATCTGATTCAGAGGCTTTCACTTCGGCCACTAGCGACTACTTTGAGTGGCAGTCAACAGTGTTATGCAAAGGGCTCTTATCGAAGTCGCACCACTTCCCGATCTCTTTCTTTGTCTTTATGGTGTCCTTCTTTGCTTGTGGCTTGGAATGGTTGTCTTGATACTGTCCATATTTGCTCTGTACTTTGTTCTATGGTTTGGGGTCGCCCTTTCCTGGATTTTGTTGTGAGGGGTTCCCAGGCCCAAATTGTCGTGTCTTTTGTTTGAGCTTCTGCTCGATTTTGACGGCATATTGGTAGGCCACACCCAAGGATGAGATGTTTAGAAATTCTATTTCGGTCTGGATGTATCTATGCAAAGCACCACGGTACTTCAGCACCAGATTTCACTCTGAATCTTTAATACCCATCTTGGTGCGCAAGGTATGGAAGATATTTGTGAAATTTGGCACTGCTTGGTCTCTTTCTTGCCACAGTGTGGTCCATTTGGTATACAAGTCATCATAACTTCCGACAGGGTAGTATTGTTCCTTAATATCATCCCTGAAGGATTCTTAGGTGGTCATGACTGTAAATAATTAGGGTTCCTCTGTTTCCTTTTGCTCACAGAAATTTTCCCACCAATCTTTGACATGGGGAACGGCTGTGAGGAGCACAAAAGTAATATATTATCTATTTGAAAAGTTATGGATAGAAAATACCCTTCTAGTATATTCAACCACTTGTATACAGCATCTACGTCTATATGACCTTCAAATATAGGAATATCGAAGTTTATTTGTACCTTGGAGGGGGCGGCGCCTCCGCTCGAAGAAGATGCGTCGCATGTTTGTAGCCGTTGAAGGATTTGTGTGAAACTATACATCATCTCGTTCCTTTGTTGCGTGAGGGTTTCCTCAATCAACAGTTTGAAAGGATCTCCTATCCCATCATCTTTCTTTTATCCTACTATGAAAGGTCTCCTGGGTGTGCGAGAGCTTTTGTCCTCAAGACAAACAAGCCTGAGACCCAACTCTTTGTACTTTGACGTCGTTGGTCACATGCATTAAGATGACAAGGAGAAGACCACTATGATACCACTAATCTGTATTTATGAGCAGAACAAAATGACTACAGATTATTAACAGGTGCTTAACACAAAATAACAGAGATACAATAAAATTGGTTTTATATTCAATAAGGAAATAAGCTGAAACTATAAAATGCAACGGAAACAAGCTTGTTGGAATGGTGGTGGCTTATCTCTGAGAAGAGATGTGACGGTTGCGCTCATTCGCAAGAAGTTGATTACAATGAGGCTCTGAAGGCCTTTTTACAATAAACGGGAATGTCAAAAACCCTAGACATCCAAAAACCTAACCCTAGGAGATTAAGCGCCAAAAGTCATGTGGGCCCCGTTTAGGTAAGTTAGTACATCAACTTCGTGGGGTCGTAACTTTTACATATGATCTCCGTTTTAGGCGTATGATAGCTCGTTGGAAAGGTATCTTTGAGGAGATTCATTTTGGGGGAAATATCAAAGGAACTTATTAATTGCAACCCATTTTCCCAAAAAACATCGTTTAGGGCCTCAAAACAGCTCCAGAAGTGGAAAACTGCTAAAAATAGTAAATTACCAAAATTGCCAAAAAACTGTTTTGGGCCAATTGGAAAAGGTGGGTGGCCACCGATATCCACCTGGATCAACTGCAAGGGACATAGTAGAGACATAAGGGACTACACTCCCTTCCACACTCAGTCAGATATAGAGCCAAAGGTAGAGGACATGGATTATATCAGTTCTGATACAGAAGAAGACATGGAGAGGATTATGGGTGACAGGCATGAGACACCAGAGGGCAAGGGGAAAGGACATGAGGCACCACATTATCGTACACAGGCCATATTGAATGAACTAGCCAGAGGACAGCAAGATATGATGAATTCCATAGAACAAATATCCATCGGTACATAGATGATCTAGCACAGTGTGAGCACTATGGGTGCCAATGCAACAGGAGGAGCGAGTGGTTCAGAAGGAAACCAGAGAGGTGGTGCTAGTGGTTCTAGTGGATCTCAAGGTGGAGTGAGTGTTCATCACTAACATATCTGTACCTATACACCATCCGGGAGGATTCCTCAACCTCTATATCTGCAGTTCTAGGGGGGGCAATAACTAGGACAACCAGGGCAGACAGGAGGACAGCGAGGACAGGGGCAAGTGGGGCCACATGACCCATTTGTGGAGTACAAGAGAGACTATTTGGCACTAGGGCCATATTTCCATGTAGATATGAGTTTTCTAGATTAGCGTTTGATCATGTATCGTAACAGGCCCAGGGATGCACAGAGGGGCAATGCATAGACTAAGAACATGGACTTTATTAAGAAGGTGGGAAAGCTAAATATTCCTACTTTCAACGGGTCATCTTGATGCTCAGCTCATGCATGGGTACAGAAGCTTGACACATATTTCAAGCTCAACCCAATGATGGAGTCAGAAGTTATTAGCTTCTCTACCTTTCACTTGGATGGGGAGGCCCATGAGTGGTGGTATCATGGGCTGGTGACTTTGGGTCACAGCCGCATTACATCATATTTGGAGTTCGTTGAGATGTTGATGGAGAGGTTTGACATGAAGGATCCAGAACTCCATTTCAGGGATCTGACATGGTTGAGACAAATAGGTTCATTTGAGGCATTAATCACAGAGTTCTAGTGGAAGGTAGTGGTCGTATCAGATATTTCAAAGCAAAAGTTGGTGATGTTTTTCACCAAGGCATTGACATAGCCATTGAGAGGTTGGGTTAAGGATTTCAAGCCTCACACCCTACAGGAGGCCATTGTGCGCACTAGAGACATGGGGGACTCAGTGTTGAAACCCAAAACCTTTACCAAACCCTTTGTGCCACAGAGAGACAAGATCAAAATAATCCTCAGAGGGATTAGAAGGGTAAACCTGAGTTGGATGATGACACTAGACGAGAATTGATGAGGAAGAAGCTTTGCTTCTCTTGCAGAGACCCTTGGGTCCCAGGGCATCGGTGCATGGGCAAGGGGAAGATTCACTACATTGAAGTAAAATCAGGTAGTGAGGAGGAGGAGGAGATTGAGTCACAGGTAGACAACGACTCAAAGGATGAGCCTACACAGGAGCCAGAGCGGCCTCCGAAGAAACCTCAACCATAGGTAGAGGCACAACCAACGAGGGCGAAAAAACCTCATAGAGAGTTGAAAAGGGGAACCATAGCGACCCTTTCAGGAGTACCTAGATACAACAATATCAAGCTCAAGGGCCTCATATAGGGGCAACGCATGGCAACTTTAGTAGATGGTGGGGCCACCCACAATTTCATTGATGTGTCTTTAGTAGCCCGGAGGGGGTTGCGCATTGAGGAGTTTGAGGGGTTTACCATGGAAGTGGAAGATGGGTTTACTATGATATCCTTGGATATGATTCTCGTCCTAGAGGTCAAGCTAGGAAACTACACCCTAACGGATACTTTCTATGCAGTTTACCTGTCAGATGCAGAGGCAGTGTTGGGGTGCAATGGATATATTCATTGGGAGAGATTAGGTTCAACTATCAGACGTTGACCATGAGTTTCAGAGATGCCAGTGGGTCGAGGGTAGTATTGAGAGGTACGTCTATAGGAGCACCCAAAGCAGTATCAACGAAGAGGATGGAGCAGATCTTCTGCCACGGTGATGTAGCACATGCAGCAGAGTGTTTGGTCACCACTCGAAAGGATTCATAGGGCAGAGAGAATTACCATCCACATATCAGAGAGCTTATGTGTCAGTATGAACCAGTATTTGAGCCAATACCACCAGGGAGGCCACCAGACAAGGGGTTTGAGAATACTATTGAGTTAGAGGCATGGACCAAACTTATGATCACCACACCCTATAAACACCCCAAAAGATTCAAGGACAAGATTGAGAAATAAATCAAGGAATTTCTTGCGATGGGGCATATTAGGCCCAACACGAGTCATTTTGCTTCTTCATTCATACTGGTACTGAAGAAATATGGCACATTAAGGATGTGCATAGACTACGGAGCCCTTAATAAGAAGACAATAAAAAACAAGTACCTCATTACGCGCATAGATGAGTTGATGGACGAGCTACATGGGGCAGTCTTCTTTACCAAAATTGATCTATGGTCGGGATACCATCAGATCAGCATCAGAGATCAGGACATAGAGAAGACAATTTTCCGATGACATTTTGGGCACTTTGAGTTTTTGGTCATGTCGTTTGGATTGACCAACGCACCAGCCACATTTCAGTCTTGCATGAATCACATCTTTAGAGGGAAGCTAAGGAAGTACCTTCTGGTATTCTTCGACGATATCTTGATTTACAAGAGGACGTGGGCTAAGCATTTGGCACACTTGGAGGAGGTCTTGGGCATTATGCAAGCACAGTAAGTATATGACAAGGGGTACAAGTGTGAATTCGAGATGAGAGAACTATTTTACTTGGGGAATATCAATTGTGAGCATGGAGTACAAGTTGATCAGGAGAATATCAGGGCCATTATGGATTGGCCAACACCCAAAAACCTCACAGAGCTGAAGGGATTATTTGGGTTATGCAGTTACTACAAGCGGTTTGTCAGGGGTTTTTCACAGTTGGGGGAACCACTCATCGATCTAACTAAGAAGGGTGTTTTTCAGTGGACTGATGAGTCACAACAGACTTTTTATAAAATGGAGGTTATGAGCACATGCCCTGTTCTAGCCCTTATGAATTTCTCTCGGTCATTTGTCTTAGAATGTGATGCATCTGGGGTGGGGATTGACACAGTTTTGATGCAGGGGGGGCATCCCATTGTGTTCAAGAGTAGGAAGCTCAATGAGTCGAAGAGAATCTATACGATATACAACAAGGAAATGTTAGCAATCATGCACACCTTCACCAAATTCAAGTAGTATCTAGTGGATAACAAGTTTGTGGTGAAGACTGATCAAAACAGTCTCAAGTATTTCATGGATCAGAAAGACCTTAGCAAGAGGCAGCAGAAATGGGTCTCGAAGATTCAAGCCTTTGACTTTGACATTGAGTATGTTATAGGAAAAAAGAATGTCGCAGCAGATGCTTTGTCTAGGAGGCCAACAAGGTGTTCGATGATGGATATTTGCACATAGCACATTTGTTGGTGGAGTACTCCAAAAACAAGTTTTCTTGTGAGGTATTTGATGGACAGGTGGTGGATGATAGATACTGGGTGTTAGACGATGTCATTTTCTACAAGGATTGGATCTACTTGATTCCATAATCTACATTGAAAGGGAAGGTTATGAAGGTCTTCCGCGACTCACCTACAATTGGGCATCGGGGATTCTTCAAAACATATCGACAAATCAGGGAGAGATTCTCATGGAAGGGTTTCAAGGATGACGTATTGAGGCACATTCAGGAGTACACAACTTGTCAGCAAAACAAGTCTGAGCAGGCACACCTTGCGAGGTTACTTCAACCTCTACCCATTCCAGAGAAGAAATGGGAGAGCATCTTTATGGACTTCATTACAGGACTTCCTCGAGTGCAAGGTAGGGACTGTATATTTGTAGTGGTTGACAGGTTGACCATATTTGCACACGTCTTTTCCATACCCACAGACTATAAGGCCATACAAGTAGCAAAACTATTTTTTAGGGAAGTTTTCAGATTGCACGGTTTACCTAGGCAGATAGTCAGTGACAGAGATGGGCGCTTCATCAACGCGTTTTGGAAAAAACTCTTCAGGTTGGTGGGAACAAAGTTAGCCATGAGTACCATCTACCACCCTCAGGCAAACGGGCAGACAAAGATCGTCAACAAATGGATGGAGGGGTATCTAAGGAATTATGTGGGAGGGAAGCAACGCACATGAGTGAGATGGTTGCACATGGGTGAGTATTGTTACAACACAACATTCCACATGTCTATCAAAATGTCACCATTTAGAGCATTGTATGGATACGATGCACCTTATTTTGTGGAGATTGTGTTTGGGAATAACAAGGTTATGGGGACCCTAGACTGGATCGAGGAGAGTCAAAGGATTCTATGGGCAGTGAAGGAAAATCTGTAGGTATCACAAAACTAGTAGAAGATCTATGTGGATAGGTAGAGGATAGAGCGCAGTTTCGAGGTGGGGGACTTGGTTTTTCTACAATTACAGCCACATAGACAATCTTCGTTGAAGAAGAGTGGGGCAGAGAAGTTGAATCCCAGGCTCTACAAAACATACAGAGTCATCATGAGAGTGGGCGAAGTGGCCTACGAGTTGGAGCTTCCGGAGGGTAGCAAGATACACAATGTGTTCAACGTTTCTTTCCTTAAAAAGGCAGTGAGACAACAAGTGTTGATTTCAGAGGAACTGCCACCCTTGGATGAGGAGGGACATTTGGAGTTAGTGTCGGAGGAGGTACTAGAGCGGAGATGGTTGAGGAGCAGGGTCATGAGAGAGTGCTTGGTCAGATGGAGGGGACTTCCAGTGGAGGATGCCACATGGAAGGGAGACCATATACTGCAGCACCCAGGATTGATGTTGCTTGAGGACAAGCAATCTCAGGAAGGGAGGAATGTGATGTGTCGTTCCCAAGAATAGCCTCAGCGAATGACTTAGTAGTCTATCTATTCCCATAGACTATAGTTAGGCACAAATAGGGAACAAAGGGAGAAATAAGGGTGAATAAAGGGCTAAACGATGAATTAAGCCAAAAAGCATAGGAAAAGCCACTTAAGCCAAAGTCAACGGAGAAATAGAAGAAAAAGGTGTTTCAAGGGACTTAATTAATTAATCGTACTCGACTTAGGAGTAAGGCACCTAGATTAAGTGATGTCAACAAAAAATTAGATCGGTGGAGGTATAAGAAGAGGAATTCGACCTAATTCTTCATTATCATTGATTTGTGAATTCAGAAACACGTTCCAGAGGAGGAAGTCGACCTCAGCAGTTGTTTTGTGGATTTCTAGAGGAAACCACCACCGCAGATCAGTTTCGGTGTTGGAAGACATGACCTATCCTATCAGAAGTATCATCCAGGTATTTCACCATGCCAGATCAATGTTCTACAGACCCAGTTCAGTCAGTGCGTATTACAGCCAATGAGGGCATAAGGGTTTGAGAGATATTTTTGTGTAGCTGGACGAGACTGGAGAAAATCTTGCCATATCTTTCTAACCCAGTTGAGAGGGATCCAAGGCCCTTATTTTGAGCCATCAATCATCAGATTCCAACAGAGGAATCCACCAGTGCACATCATTCAACTAGGAAGTGCACAGTGCTTGGGGAGGTACATCGGGGGTTCCAAAGAGCTCACTGGATCAGATCCGGGGAAACCCTTCCGACCCATTACAAAGGAAGCTAGGGCGCCCATTTTGAGACATATATCATCTGATTTTGACAATGGAATCATCGGGGCACATTTCCAGAGCCTAGGATGTGCGTAAACCCCCAGAGGATCTCATCTCAGGTCCATTCAGAGCTTCATAGAGTCAATCTTCAGTCTATCAGATACCAAGAAAATCTTAGGGGCCAGGGCACACAATTTGGGATAGTTGTCAAGCCGATCGGACGAGTGTATCCACCAGGGAGAATATCTCAGTCATTTGAAAGATTATACATGAAGAGGAAGATTGTGAAGCGTACATATCTGAAAACTTTTGATGTTGAAGATAGACAATAGTTACCTAGTTTATTGAGTCGGGGAGAGATTTAACATTGGGAACAAAAGGATTGGTGTCTTCCTTGTTAAAATATGTGATAGGTTGTGACTAGGGTTCTCCTAGCCGCAGCTTGAGCTACAGCTTCTGCGTCCTTTTTTCCCCAGCGTCCTTGTTCACGTTACATCTCTTTTGGGCCAAGTTGTTGTGGATCTGGATCGATTGATCTTTCCTCTTTCTGGAGTTTGCAGTTGTTGCTTGGGGCCAGTTTTGGTTTTTTTCTGTGTTATTACAGATATGTTGGGAGGAGGATCCATATCAGTGGTTTCCACAGTCCACCTGCTTCGTTTTCAATGGTTGGATCTTTTTTCCCCGGGGGTTCGCTTGCCACTAGAGGCTCAGTGCGCGTGCGAAGGTTTTGTATCTTGGTCTAATGTTGATGGCCATGTGTTCAGGGACATGGATCTGGTTGATCTATCTCATTTCTTGCCACTCTTTATGTGGCTGGGATTTGGCCTCATATTCCACCAGATCTACCAGAGTTGGTTGTTCTTGTGTGGTTGGTTCTGATTGGTTATGTTGCTTCAGTGGTTTTGGTTTTTTCTTTGGCTTTGTTGGATGTTTAGGGTTTGATGTATGCCCAGATCGGGTTCTTATTGGTGGTTGTCGATGTCTTTTCTCTTCCTCGTCTTAGAAGGGGTTTTGGGCCAGAGCTTTGAGGTCCTCGCTAAGGGCGTGCGGTGGAGCAGGCACTTTGAGGTCATTTTTGGGGGCGTGCGAATTTCTGGTTTCTCTTTTTCTGGTGTTCGAGGGGGTCTTCGTTGGTGTTGTGGATTTCTGGTTTTTTCTCGATGTAGGAGCTTCTTATCGCTCTGACCTAGTCCTTCCGGTGTCCAGGGTTTCTCTTGGCATCTGCTCTTCTAGCAGGTTTATCTTGGTGGTTTTTTGCTTTCCTGGTGTGTCCTTTGTGGCAGGGTTCCATGTGCTTCATTGGTCCTTTTCTTACTTATATCGAGTTGTTGTTGGCAGTTACTATTGTATTTTTCTTTGTGTACTATTAGCTAGTTCGTGGGCTCCTCGGGGTTTTTCTCTGTTCACTATACCCATGATTGGGTCGTGCTTAAGGCACCTACAAAATGTAATTTGGTTCTCTTAAGATGAATAGAATTACGATTTTTTCGTGGAAAAAAAAACAATGGGAACAAAAGACTGCGTTGTGTAGTTTTGAGAAAGAGAGGTTTGTTACACCATAGGCAACTACGTTCACTGCAAGGGAATGTAGTGGCATTGTCCCTGAGGAGACATGGCTCAAGCAAGGAATTGAGACTCTAATAAGCACATGTGGTAGTGCCTATAAATGATGATAAGATGGTGATGAAATAGGATATCTCATATTTGGGTTTCCATGATAAGTGTGTTATTGTATTGTTGCAAGTAAATACAAAGTGATGTACATGAGAGGATGTTGAGATAAAGATCGTAATAGTGAAAAGAGGAGAGAAGATGCAGAAGAAACAAAGAGTTGCAATGTTGATTGAAGGTGTAAATATAACTCATAAGCATGGAATGTGCTTTTTAATTACCTGGAGAATATGATGTAGGGTATCACACATATTAAAATAAGGTAATTACATCCTTAATTACTCTGTCTACGGTTACAGGGAGTTGGTCAGTTATACTAACGTCTTGTAACTTCTTTGTAACTATTTGTAACTATATTTTTATCTTTTAATATACTACAGTTCAATGGTGTTGTGTGTTGGGGCATCATTTCCAAACCAATTTGTCTCTGCGTACACTTTTTCATTGTATCAAAGCAGGTCTGGGCCTCACTCTCTCACTGGAGGGCCCAAAAGCCCGGAGATATGAAAGCTTGAGTAGAGTGTGCAAAACATGAATGTAGAAGGATATGGTGTGATTTAACAGATTATGTTTTACAATGTTGTAAGGAGTTGCAGACCACTTAAAGAGGCAGCAAAGTAAAGCATTGAAAAGGGTGGAGGAGCAGAGACTCGATAGATGAAGGCGAGTTATCACTGCAAGAGTAATTGTTGAGTTAGAGACAAAAAAAGGACCTCGAATTAGCAGAAAATCGTGGATTGACACAAAAAAGAAAAAGTCATTCGAGGATAATCGGTTTTTTCCCTAACCCTAGCCGTTGCGGAGCGAAGAATCGCCGATTAACATGGAGTGATTAAGGGGGGGTTGCAAGGAGGAAAAAATAGAATCATTGAGAAAAGGTCACCCAGAGATTAAGTAAGCAAGCAAGACAAGGAAGTCTAGAGTGTTAAACCCAAGGACGTTTTAGCAAGACAATGAAGTCGAGGAGACGTGGAATGATAAAGACAAAGAAGGGAGTCTGCATTATTTGTTTTAAAAAGGGTCTTTATTATTTTTAGAGTAGATTCTTGTTTTAATTTTAAAAGAAATAAAACAAAGTGTTTTATTTTAAATTTTAAAAGAGGTCTTTTATTTTAATTTTAAAAGAAGTTGTGAAGTGTTTTATTCTAATTTTAAACGAGGATAAAGAGAAATGTTTTATTATAATTTTAAAAGATCGTGTAAATCCAAGAAATGGTGGGTGAGGAAGCTGAACCGCAGGGAGGTGGAGTGTGACCTCGAAGATTGTGTGTCCTCAAAGAAGTTGAATCGATTTGGATCAAAATCGAATTGGTGTGAAAAAACAAGAAGAAAGCAAAGCTATCACAAAAGTGGAGCGATAAATGTAGGATCGACAGATCGTTGCAAAAAGAGAATCGATAAAGGAAAGATTTTCGTGGAAAAAAAGCCCCCAAGTGAAGAAAGATTAGTCGTCGAAGAAGAAAGTTCGCAAGCAAGAAAGGTCCCTAACATCGAGAATGAGGATTTGTGTGGTTCGTCGTGGTTCGTCGTCAAAGAAGGCGCAGAGACTAAATTTGCAACAAAATCTTTGGTACAGAGTCACCAACGAATATAAGAACCCACTCTAAAGTGGTGGAGAGAAGGCGTTGGCAAGAGATCGCATGGAAAATGGAGCAAGATGACTACCCAAACATGAAATGTTGTAATGAGGGGGTGCATGATCGATTGTACCCAACACCCTTGAGAGTTTTTTTGTTCTAGTTGTAAAATTCTAGCCATAGGCAAGTTATCTCCTCAGGTTTGTTGTAAGCCATGTTATTCAGTGATACAGGTAGAACATTGTAGCGCATAGTGTATCCCTCTCATGCATAGAGAGAATGTGGCATTAAGTTGTGGAATGAACCACTAGAGTAGGTACAAGGGTGTCAGGTGTACTCGTATGCTAGCTTGATGTTGAATCAAAGAAGCTAAATCTTCGATTAAGGAGGGAAATGTGAGATGGAGTAATCTCACAATGTGAGATGGTTAGGACCACGTTATAATTAAGGGGGAGTCTAATGTATTGTAAACCATCAAAGATGAAGTCCATAGCGAAGAAATCTTAATCCAAGGGAAGTTGGTGATAGTTCTAGTTAATGTTATTAGCGGATGTAATTAAGGGGGAGTGTTAGAATAAGGTAATTACTTCCTTAATTACTCTATCTATAGTTGCATGGAGTTGGTAAGTTATACTAGCATCTCGTAAATTCTTTGTAACTATTTGTAACTATATTCTTATATTTTAATATACTACAATTCAATGGTGTTTGTGTTGGAGCATCAGTGCCAAACCAATTTGCCTCTGTGTATACTTTTACAAACCAAGCCCTACATATGTGACAAGGATATACATGGATCAAATTCAATGTGGAAGGAATCAAGTGGAGAAGGGGGCGTGACAAGGGATTATTGCTTGGAAAATTGCCAATTAGGAACATGTACTATCAAACACCAAAAAATAAAACGATAGGTACATGTTGCAATGACAAGGGATCTGGCAAGAGAAGGTGGAATGGTTGGAAGACAAGAACTCTAGTAGAAGACCAAAGAGGAGTTATAGCGAGAAGGTACAATGAATACATGAATGGCAATGATTAGTTAGCAGACTCGAACATTAGTGAATATAAATTGTATTGTATTATGAGAGTCATGGCTGACTAAGTAGATATAGGAATAGAAAATGGCATGTCCTTTTATTGATTTATACTAGTGTAGTGTATTTGTATTATTATACATGCCGATAGGCATGGTATATAGCTTTGAGTTAGGCTTGACTTTCTATTAGTTCATGGTTGACCATAAAATATACACCCCTTTATCCAAAGTTTTAAAAAATAATTATTTATTTTAAATTTTAAATCTCATTTATGTGATATCTTATTGGCCAAAAACTTTGAAGTCTTATTGCTGCCTTCACTTCCCCCAATGTAATTGTAATAAATATTTCTTGTTTTTTTATATATATTGTCAAAAGTTGGGGGSCCATCTTGTTAAATAAATAACCCTTTTTTTGGCATGGATATGCATTTTTTTTTTATTGTTCTCATTTAATGGGTACCTTTTTCCTTGGGCACATTTAAATAAAATAAAATAATATTTTGTAGGTAGGATTCAAATGGATGACAATTGTATTTTTTCTTTCACAATTAATTGAGTGTTTAAAGTTAAAATAAAATAATATAATATTTTGTACAATTCAAAGTTGATGGCATTTGTATTTTTGTTTTCACAATTTTTTTAAGGGTTAAACTTAAATATAAGTTTTATTTTTATATTACAAATTTTGAGTGTTAACCTTAAATATAAGTTTGAGCGTTTTACAATGTATAATCTAAATGTTTTATGAAATTGGGTTTTTTTAAGATCATTCAAAATAATGTGAAGGGATATTGGTTATTATACTTGTCGCTTGCGGTGGTATATAGTATTGGATATGCTATTGATCGTCTATTAGTTGGGGTTTGATCAAAATAGTTTTGAGCATTTACAATTTACAAAATATTTTTAAAGGTATAACATTACAATTTGATTTTTTTATTATTTTAAAACATTTTTCTAAATTGTGATTAGTTGTTCAAATGCATCTTTTATTGTCGTAGCTCCGTAAGGATCTTCAACGACTGCGGAAGGATCTTCAACGTCCTTTAATGAGATGAGGCTCAACGTCCTTTAATGAGATGACGCTTGCTTGCCATATTCAACAAATCAATTTGTTATTCATCTCGACACATGCGATGGATTCAATACGACTATTGCTTTATTTTATTATACCTGCATAGCGGCAGGTATACGCTGCCCTGCAGCCTTGTTTATATTAATAGTGAAAAATATTGCCTCATATATGGTTGTGTTAGTGTCCATAAATAAGTGTGTAATGATATTTATAAGGAAAGTAGTTGCTACTGAGAACCTTTAGCATGGTTAATATGGTTTGCAAAGTTATGTGGTCGTTTAGTTCTACATAATTCATTGTGTTGATTGCATTTTACTTTTATTAATAGAGAGGGAGCACTTCATCATTTTATCATTCAAGTTCCAAGTTCATAACATCAAGTTTATCATTATCATAGTGGGTGTTGTTTATTTAACTATACAAATTGTACATGGTATATATTGGATTATTAATCATGTTTCGCATTCACATTCCTTTAAGCTACGAGTGCAAATAATTGGTCTATAAATTGGATTATTAATCATGTTTAGTATGCACATTCCTTTAAGCTATGAATACAAATAATTTTAAATTTCATTTCTCT
This sequence comes from Picea engelmannii, assembly GCA_009831015.1. Taxonomy (NCBI): domain Eukaryota; kingdom Viridiplantae; phylum Streptophyta; class Pinopsida; order Pinales; family Pinaceae; genus Picea; species Picea engelmannii. The sequence goes on from ML780844.1 coordinate 63,326, forward strand.
AAATGAAAGATTGTTCATTTTCATTAAGTATACTTCTTAATGTATTAAAAAAAATGATATAATAAATATGGAAAAAATTATAGATTGTTCATTTTCATTCAGTATACTTCTTAAGAGAAATGAAAAATTGTTCATTTTCATTAAGTATACTTCTTAATGTATTAAAAAATATATATAATAAATAGATTGTTCATTTTCATTAAGTATACTTCTTAATGTATTAAAAAAAATGATATAATAAATATGGAAAAAAATTATAAATAAATGAAAAAAAATTAATTATTAAACTAAAATATCTTTTTTATTGAAGATCAAACTATATTACAATATTAATATTAAAAAAAATATTTTTTAATTAGAAATTATAAGATTAATATCCAATCAATAAAAATAAGTAACAAATTAAAAAAATGGATACTAATATATCAATATGGATATTTAAAATTTAAAAACAACTAACTTTTTAGGAAAGTGAATTTTATTCCATAAAAATACAAACAAATTCAAATTATTAATATCATTTTAATTTAATTATTAGTAAATTAAAAGATGATAATTTATTTTTATAAATATATGATAATTTATCTTTTTAAAATATAAATATATGATAATTTATTTTTTTAAAGATGGAAAACATATCATAAATATAATAATTTTATGTGTCATAAATATCATGATTCTAAATAATATTTTTGTGTTATAAATATAATAATTCTAAGAAATGAAGTTAACAAAAATTATTTCATATATGTAATTATAATAAATTATATATTTAAATATTTTCATTTTTTTATTAACAAAATAAATTTTATTTTATGTAAATATAAAAAATTTAAATGATTAATATAATTTTATTAAAATATATATTTTCATTTCCTTATCAGTGAAGTGAAGTAAAGTTTATTTTATGTAAATATAAAAAAAAGTAATGATTAATATAATTTTATTGAAATATATATTTTCATTTCCTTAATCAGTGAAGTAAAGTTTATTTTATGTTAAAAAAACATTAAATGATTAATATAATTTGAAATATATATTTTCATTTTTTTAAGGGTGAAGTTTATTTTATGTAAATATAAAAGTTTAAATGATTAAAATATCATTTTATTAAATATATATTTTCATTTGCTTACTAGTAAAGTAAATTTTATTTTATATAAATATAAAAAATTTAAATAATCAATATCATTTTAGTTAATAATAAAATAAATTTTATATATTACAAATATGATTTTTTAACAAGTATAATAATTTTATATGTTTTTAAGTAAATATAAAAAAACTTTAAATTATGAAAAAATCATTTTATTAAATATATATTTTGATTTGCTTATTGGTAAAGTAATTTTATTTTATGCAAATATAAAAAAATTAAATGATAAATATCATTTTAGTTAATAATAAAATAAATTTTATATATAATAAATATGATTTTTTTAATTATTTCATATATATAATTATAATAAATTATATATTTAAATATTTTCATTTTCTTATTAATAAAATAAATTTCCCCGGATGGGGTGCCACGCGGTCATGGGAAGACAACTGGAGGCGCACTCGGCCTCGACTTAAATGTCGAGGGCCGCCACCCAC
>ML780844.1:101997-122822 GCA_009831015.1 Picea engelmannii
ATCTTCTCGGAGGTAGAAATGATGGAAGTAGTACCCTTATGCAGTGTGCACAAAGTCAAGATGGTAGTCCAGAAGCCATTGGAATGTTATAATGTAATGAAGGAAGAATACGAGGAAGAGGATCCTAGGAATGTACAACTACCAAAGACAGAAAGAAAACGCGTGATAGAAGGACCAATGCTTGCATCCACCTCGTACACACAACTTATAAAGATGAAGAAGGTCAACATTGGGACAACAGAGCATCCTAAGTTTGCACATATAGGAGATTATTGGAACGATGAAACAATTGAGAAGGTTGTAGACTTATTGTGGGAATATCATGATTTATTTTCAACCACATTCTCAAAAATGAAGGGGATAAAGACTTAGGTGAGATGAAGATCCCATTAAAACCTGGATCTAATCCAGTATGACAAAGACCTTACAGGTTGAACCCAAGGTACAAGGAGAAGGTCAAGGCTAAAATAGACAGGATGTTAGACATAGGAATCATTGAATCGGTAGAAGAATCTAAGTGGATTAGCCCAATGGTGGTATAAGACAAGAAGATGGGAGGAATCAGGATCTGCGTAGATCTAAGGAAATTGAATGACGCATGCTTACATGATCCATTCCCAACACCATTCATGAATGAAGTACTGGATAACGTAGGGGGTCAAGAAACTTATTCCTTTACTGATGGATTCTCTAGGTACCATCAAATCAAAATTGCGCAGGAGGATAGACACAAAACCACTTTTGTGATGGAGTGGGGCAGTTATCAGTACACGATGATGCCATTTGGATTTAAGAATGCCCCTGCAATATTTTCTAGAGTATTAGTTTCAGCATTCAAGGAGTTCATCCATAAATTTTTGGAAGTTTACTTGGATGATTAGACAATGTTCAATCTACTGCAGGATCATATAGAAGTTCTTCGTCTCATGTTAGATCGATGCAGGCAATGTTAGATCTTGTTGAATCTAAAGAAGTGTATCTTTTGCGCACCATGTGGAATTATACTAGGACATGTAGTATGCAAACAAGGATTGTTGGTCAATTCAGCCAAGAACGTTGTAATTTTGGAGTTGGAGCTTCTTACATCAGTCAAACAGATGAGGGAAACTTTGGGCCATACAGGTTATTATAGGAAGTTTATAAAAGGATATGCGTAGATTACAACACCCATGGAAACGTTACTGAAGAAGGAAGCCAAGTTCCAATGGAAGGAGGATTGTTAGAAGGGGTTGGACACGTTGAAATAAAGGCCGGTAACCACACCCATTTTGATCTTTCTAGAGTGGACCAAGGAGTTCCATGTCCATGTAGACGCATCGTCCATAGCATTGGGTGCAGTGTTGTCACAACCAAGAGAGGGGGACATCAATCATCCAATTGTGTTTGCAAGTAGGAAGTTGTCTATATCTCAGAAGAATTATACCACTATAGAACGAGAAGGATTGACAATGGTCTATGCGTTATAGAAGTTCATACATTACTTACTAGGGTCCCACTTCAAGATGTATACAAACTATTATGCATTGAAGTACTTAGTCAATAAGCTTGTATTAAGATGAAGAATATGAAGATGGTTGTTATTGTTTCAGGAATATGACTTTGAGGTCATAGTAAAACTAGGGAAGCTTAATGTAGGACCAGATCATCTCTCACTTATATTGACAGGAGAGGATGCGGGTAATTTAGATGATAATTTCTCAAATGCCCAATTATTTGCAGTAAGGATGGTGGATGATTACTTCACGAACATTGTGGAGTTTCTAAATACATGTGTGCCCCTCTCTGAAATGGCAGTTGTGCATAAGAAACAATTGGTAGTGAAAGCAACAAACTATCAATTGATTGCAGGGAACTTGTATAAGCTAGGGGTAGTTGGAATATTGAGGCGTTCTGTACTGGAACATGAAAGGTCGGTTGTTGGCCCTTGGTAAGGTATTAAGGAAGAAAGTGAAGATTAAAGAAGAAGAAAGACAAAGTATGAAGTACGCAGAAGGCACACAAACTAAGGAAGGGTCGAAGTGGTTAAAGAAGCATAAAATAAGGAACGAAGTAAGGGAAAGCAAGCCGTTGAAAGAGAAGATCAAGGAAGACAAAGAACCAAAGAGTATAGATTGTGGGCTAGTCAGCACACAGAAGAAGACAGTAATGGGTGCTTTGGAGCACCTCATGGAGCAGAAGGAAGAACAGGGCGACAAAGTCCTTAAAATGAGGGTTATGTGGACCTAGGGTTGTGGGACCTAGGGTTTTGGTACCTAGGGTTTTAGCACCTGGACTTTGGTCTAGGTTTTCTAAGAGTCATGGAATGATAAATAGAGGTCTAGAAGAGTTGAGAGAGAGATATAGATAGAGATATTGATATGTAAAAGTGTTATGTCTTAGAGCATTCTTGTATTTTGGATCTTCAGCTGGGTGCGAAGATCAACTCTGCAGCTGGGTGTGCAGGGTTGGAAGGTAAAGAGGAGAGAGAGAAGGGTATGCAGTTGAGTGCGAAGATAGGACTGTGTATTTTCAACTACTTTATCAATAAACACAGTTATGTGGACGTAGCCCTAGGGAGAGGGTGAACCACGTAAAATCTTGTTGTTCTGTGCGGTTGATGTTGTGTTATTCACTATCTTTTATATTGTGATTGAATTATTGTTTTCCCTACTGAAGATAAGAGATATAACTAACTTCATGAAGTTAAGTATAATATTGTTAAGAATCTCTAGGTTTTCTTGCGTTGTTATTCTGGAATCATCTTGCACTTCCTCTGGTTGTAGACACATGTGTCATACAACCCCCCTATTGCTACTTCGGGTGAGACTTCATCTGCTTCGTAGGTGTTGTCGAAAGGGCTAGTATTTAGGGTTTGTTGGTGCGTTGTTAGAGTTGAACCCTGGGTGTGCCCCTGTGCCAACAAATGGTTCTGTTGTCGAGACCTTCTTGAGGGAATGTCAAGGTGGCTCCCTTCGAAGACAAAGATTCAGAATTGGATAGCAGAACAAGAAAGGGACTTCTCCAAAGCTCAGAACAAGAACCCTAGCATTAGTACATAAGACTGGTTGGGAAGGTACAACTTTACTGACGTGGACGATATTTTCTTTGCAGGAGTTCATAAGGAGTTGTACGAGTGGCTAGCCAGATTGGCAGACACTCAGTTTGAAATTAGATCTAGACCACCTATGGTTTGGACAACAATGTTGATCAAGAAAGTTAAGAGAGTCGATAACGCTGTGTTTAGAGTGGTGGATCTCTGGTTTGATAGCACTATTGGAGGGCACATTATTGAATTTTCTATTGATAGAGTGGAATCATATAGCAAAGCAGAGAGATATTTCTTCAAGGGACCTAGAGGAAAGTTTCTACACTATTTAAAGCTGAAGATTAAGATGTTATTGTATGAGAAGAATATCCTAAAGATATAATAATCGGTTGGATTTTAAAGCTAATGTTCAAAAATTCAGACAACGACAGTGACGCGAAGACTGGACACACGCGCAGTGGGAGATCATTCAGAAAGGTTCCTCTTGCGAACCTATTTAAGTAGAGTTACAAGCCATTGGCAGAAGATGAAGATTTCTACAGTGGAGAAGAATCATGGCGATCAGACAAAGAATATTCAGAGTTCGCAAGGGTAGAGGAAGTAGAGACTGAGGAACTTCACCAAGAAGAACCAAAAACTTCAAGGACTACGCCTACTGTCAAAGTAAGTATTACTCCTCCTCCTGTTGTTTTAGAAGAAGTAAGTAACCAGAGTAATCAAAGCACTGTTACAAGAAGTTCAGTACATACTCAGTCGAGAAACCAAGGAAAATCCATGGCAGATGAAATGAGGTTACCCATTTTTAGAGGAGACGGAACTAAGGATCCTTATCAACACTGGTTCTTATGCGAAGATGTATGGAGCATTAAGAAAGTCACCGACGAAGTTGTTAAGAGAGCTCAATTTATTACTACCTTGAGGGACCGTGCATTGAGCTAGTACATGAAGTTTGTTACAACATATGTACAGCCTAAACTGTTGAATGACATGAAGACTGCGTTGAGTGTAGAGTTCAAGAAGCCTAAGTCGGAGTCACAATGCATTACTAAGTTGAAGGAAATCAAACAGAAGGTGACTGAACCTATTTGGGAATTTGATCAGAGGTTTAAGACCTTGACATGCCATTTAAGTTTTCAGATTCCAGATGAACAACATAATGAATGGTTCATCATTGCCCTCCTGCCACACATTAGATTTCCTCTGATGCAACAGAAGGTCACTTTGCAGGCTGAGGCATTAGAGATTGCCATGAAACTAGAAGCAACCCCTGTAGCAGAATCTAGTCTAGGTATGAGTCAAATTTTGAATCAATTAACTAGTTTATCTTTACAGGTTGAAGACATGAAGAAATATAAAGGAAATGGGAAAAGAGAAGACATCTAGTGTATCAGATGCAAAGTAGAGGACCATGACAAAGAACATTGTCCTTTGTTTAATGAATACTTGGCCTCTGGATCCCCTAACCCTTTGAAGCAGGCTACTTTACCATGGTGTGAGGTATGTAGAACTAGACATCGCCCTAGTGAATGTTATTATATGCAGAAACATGTCCATACACCTACCAATCTTTATTGTACATTCTGCAAATCTATGGGGCATGATGAGAAGGACTGTAAGGCTTATGACCTCATGCATGAAAGGTCAAGGGATGCATATAGAATTCAAGGAGAATTATAGCAAGAAGATAATGTTGCGCAGTTCAATTCCCTAGGAAGAGGAAACTTCAACCCTCACGGTGGGTTCAAAGGAAGAGGACGGGGAGGAGACATGGGTCGAGGTCGAGGCCAGATTATTTGCTATAATTGTGCCCAACCATGTCATTTGGAAAAGGATTGTCAGAACCCTTGCACTAATTGCAGCTATTGTAATTCATTTGACCATGTCATTGAAGACTGTCGAATATTGTTAGCTAAAGTTCAGGAAAGACGAGGTGGAAACCAACAAATCCAACTAATATCGGTTGAACCTCATGGTGAGGAACCCAGAGTCGTTGTCATTAGAGGAGGAGTTGTCACAGGAGAAGATAGGGTGACTCCAGTAAAGACTATAGATGGATCAGGGATTAGAAAAGCTGCAGAGAAGGCACCATTGTTTGATCCTAGGAAAGAGAAGCATATTTTTGAAGAAGCAAGAATAAAATTTGTAGGTGAACATGCTTCTTCATCTAGGGCACAACCAGAAGTAAGGGAATGTGAAATGCCTCCAACATTTGATCAATCTGTACCACTTAGGCAAGGAAAAGAGGTAAGAAATCTTGTGGACTTCTTGTATACTTGTATCAGTTTGATTAAAGATGAAAGAGTTGTACAGGAACTACAACACCTGATAAGACAATATGAAATTGGAAGAGTAGATCCACTACTGAATAGAGTTGTGAATCAAGTATCTAGAAAAAGGAGGACAAGTAAGGAACTGCACCTTAGTGTTTAGATTGGAGACTACGATATAGACTATGTGGTCCTTGACCTGGGATCAGAAGTAAATGTTATGACGAAGCAGACTTGGGCATTGATGGGAAAACCTAAATTGATTTATTCTCCTATTGGGCTCAGGATGGCTAATCAACAAGCAGTGAGCCCCTTTGGAAGACTTGAGCATGTCCCTGTAGACATCGACTGAGTGAGGACATTTGCAGACTTTGAAGTGATTAATATTGTTGATGATAATTGTCCCTATCCTTCGTTGTTGGGTATTGATTGGGCTTTCAACAATTCGACTGCTTTTGACCTAAAAAAGAGAAGAATGACATTTGAAGGTGATGGCCTTAGGGTCATTGCACCTCTTGATCCTGATGAAGGTCACAGATACATATAACCCATAAGAGAGTAAGATTATGCCTACGAGCTAAAGAACATCTATAAATTGGTAGTAAGACAACAAATGTAAATCTAAGCTGGCGAAGTGAGAGTGCATGCTCATCAAATTCAGAAGAAGCATTGGAAAATTGGCAGAACATAATGTATGAAGTCTCTATGTGGAGGTGTGCCATATTGACTAAGGCAGTTCACTGGATTGGCACATAAGTAAGTATTCTTCCTACATTTGATGGCTTGAATAATTTAGAGACATTTCTACTTGAATTTGAAGGAATTGTACCAATACAATAGAGGTTGTTGGCACTAGACGAAGCCTTGAAAGCAACGCCAACTAGATGGTGGGAAGCCCACAAGAAGAACATCACAAAATGGGTACAATGTCGCACCTTGTTGACAATATGCTTTTCAGACCAAGATGAAGGTTGCGAAGTTCGATACATAGGTCAGAGTTGTCCTAGGGACCATATGCGAAGTTGTGAGGAAGTGTTAGGGACCTAACCCCTCACATAGGTAGAATAATATATTCCGATGTGATAAAGGTCAATATTAATAAGGCCTAGCAATAAGGAAGAATAAGTCGAATGTAATAAGACCTAATAGAAGCTTTATCTTCTAGAAGGATCTTCTTCTAGATGGTTCTTTTGATAGGTATATTTAGTATAAATAGGAGTCGAGGGTATGAGAATTGTTGTCTTGGATATTATTGCAATAGAGATCTGCTCGACTGGAGGTTTCCCCCTCGAAGAGGCAAGTGAACATTGCTCTTCGTAATCAAAGTGCTCATTCTGGTGTTATTTTGGTATCATATTGGTATTATTGTGGTGTTATTCTGGTTATATTGTTGTTCGTCTGCCATTTCTAGCATTTTATTTCTGTTTTGCATACTTTTTATATCTGGAATATTACAAGTGGTATTAGAGCACTTTCCTTGGCGGAAAATTGTGGGTTCATTTTTTTTAGGGTAGAGACGTATTCCGACGTCTTTAAGCTACAAAGATTTGTCGTTAAGCGCATAAACCCGTAGTCGGGGATTCATACATGTAGGAAATACAAGTGGTACTTAAGCGCACATCTGTTGGCCACCCTTGTAACCCATGTTGTACCCTTTCGAGTGGTAGCGTATCAGACAACACCTGTATACAGATCAACCTAGATTTACTGAAGCACTCTTTAGATAAATCGATCAGTTGCCTGATTGCTATAGTGCCACCGAGAACAACACTCAAGAAGATACTCTCTAGTACCTAGGTAGTCGGGTAGTATGGTTAAGGGCACAATATAGCTTCCTTAGTTGGTGCCTTGAGATATTGGGTCGAGTACTACTGTTGGACCCCACGCGTATATCAGAGAGCTATAGCACAGGGAAAACCCTTGTTTGTAGAACCCTTGAATACCTACCACTTGGGGATGAAAAAAAAAAAAACCCAGACAAGATCTATTGCCGTGCAACTGTGTCTCCTACATTCAAGTTGCCAAATCACTATACATTTCTTCTTGATTAATCATTTGGGCATTTCATCACTGCAGTATTCTTCAGACCAGAGTATAACTCTGTAGGTGTTAAACAAAAAAAAAGTCTGGATTTTGTTGCACCATTATTTGAGAACTATTCCATTGGATTTATCTCTTCGCCATTATCACATTCATACATATCATTTTTCAACAAAATTTTTGACCCCACCCGCCCCTTTTCGGTTCCCTCATCATCATGGCCCATACCCGTAGCCAGGACTAGGAAGCTTGCTTCAATACCTTGCAATCTAATTTCACAAAGACCCAACAAGAAGTGAGACAACCTAATTTCACAGGGACCCGACAAGAAGTGAGACAACTCAATGCCAATATTGCCACCATCAATAAAAACATGCATTCCTCCATCGCCGCCTCAATTGAGGAACCCAAAGAAGACCTCAAACAAGACATTACTACCCAACTTGAATATGTTGCTTCGATGATCTGCACTAAGTTGCATATCCCTACAGATCCCCCTTTATCTGACCCACCTTTGCATACTGAAGCTGAAACTTCCTCTCATTCCCATAATTTTCATCCCCGTCACTTTCAACATGACCTAATCCTTCCGCGTGTGGATGTGACCAAATTTGATGGCTCAAATCCCACTGGTTGGGTAACTCAAATGGAACATTATTTCTCTTTGTATGATATTATAGATGACTTGGCCAAACTCTAGTATGGTGTTCTCCATCTCGATCAAGAATGTTAGAAATGGTGGCAATGGAGAAAAACTTCCTGTCAAGGGTATGTTGCTTGGACACACTTTGTGGTGGAGCTTTATGAACGCTTTGACACTGACACCAACCATTTAGGCCATTTGACAAAGTTGAAACAATCTGACACAGTGGAAGACTTTATAGCTGCTTTTGAGCGACTAGCTTTTCATACAGAGGGCATGTCTGATGATTTTTTCTGCAAATGTTTTATCAGTGGCCTCAAGGATGAGATTCGTGCCCATGTCCTCATGGCTCGACCTTAGAGTTGGGTGGAGGCTACTAAAATAGCTAAGGAAGCACAGCAAGTTGTCTCTTCTCAAAACATGAAACCCTCATTTATTCCTCGCACTAAACTAGTAAATCCCACTCCTCCTCCTTCTACTCCACTAAAGATCCAAAAATTGACCAGGGCTGAAATGGTTGAATGCCAACTCAAAGGCCTTTGTTATAATTGTGATGACAAATATTTTCTAGGACACAAGTGTAAGGAACAAATTTTTTTTATGGCCGTCTCCAAGGATGTTTCGGAAGAGGATGTTGAAGCTCCCCTTGTGTCTATGTCACATGAACCCACTGACATAACCCCTCCCTCAGACCCTCCCAAAGTAGAACCGATCATTTCACTAAATGCTCTCACGAGCTTCTATGCTCCCAAAACCCTCAAACTAATTGGCTACATCAAGCATAGAAAGGTCATCATTCTTGTTGATAGTGGAAGCACCCATAATTTTATTCATCGCCACATTGCCCAAGAAACTAATTGCTATATCTGTGCGGTCAATAATTTCCAAATCATGATTGCCAATGGCGAGTCCATGAAATGTGGAGGGCGTTGTGAAAATGTGTGTCTCCGAATTGGTTACTACCACCTAAAATCTCATATGTTTGCTATCGACATGGGCGGTTGTGACAATGTGTTGGGTTCAAACTGGCTAAGGACTTTGGGCCCCATTCTCATGGATTTTAAGGAATTAACCATGCAATTTGACCAGGAGGGCCAACAATATAAGTTCTAAGGCATCACCGTCAGTTCCCCTGAGATCATTAGTTCCCATCGCATGGAAAAGCTCCTCAAAAAAGGTCATTCGAGTGTTATTGCCCAACTCCATGCCATAGAAGCAACTGAGACACCCTCTGTGTCGCAGGACCTCCAATCCATCCTCTCTAAACATCAAGTGATTTTTTCCACTCCCCAGGGACTCCCTCCTTCCTGTGGTGTTCATGATCATTCCATTCCCCTTGTCCCAGGAAGCCTTCCTCCCAATATTCGTCCCTATCGTCGCCCCTTTTCCCCAAAAAATGAAATTGAGAAAATGGTTCAAGAACTGCTTAACGTAGGTGTTATCCGCCTTAGTACGAGCCCCTACTCTTCTCCTGTGGTCATGGTCATGAAGAAATAAGGTTCTTGGTGCATGTGTCCTGACTTCCGCACCCTCAACAAACTCACCATTAAAGACAAATTTCCCATTCATGTCATTGATGACCTCTTGGATGAATTGAGTGGCGCCCAATTCTTTACTAAACTTGATCTTTGTTCTGGCTACCACCAGATCCGTATGAAAGAGGCAGACATTCCTAAGACTTCCTTTAGAACTCATGAGGGCCACTATGAGTTTTTGGTCATGCCCTTTGGCTTGTGTAATGCTCCCTCCACTTTCCAAAGCCTCATGAATCATGTCTTCCGTCCTTTTCTCCGCTATTTTGTCTTAGTTTTCTTTTATGATATCCTCATCTATAACAAAACCTGGACAAACCATCTTGCTCATGTGGATCGAGTTCTCCATCTACTCTCTCAACACCAACTTTTCATGAAACAATCTAAATGTGCTTTTGGCGCCTCAGAAGTCGAGTACTTGGGTCATCTTGTTGGCAAGGACGATGCTAGGGTGGATCCTAAAAAGATTGAAGCTATGCAAGACTATCCTCACCCAAAGACTCTCAAAAGCTTGCGTGGATTTCTGGGCTTAACAGGTTATTATCGCAAGTTTGTTAAGAATTATGGAAAGATTGCAACACCTCTCACTACACTCCTTAAAAAGAATTCTTTCACTTGGACTCCAACAGTTGCTCAGGCTTTTCAAACCTTGAAGATGTCCATGTGCACCACTCCAGTCCTAGCCCTTCCTGATTTCACAAAGACCTTTGTCCTGGAATGTGATGCTTCAGGGAAAGGAATTGGCACTATCCTTATACAAGAGGGTCAACATTTGGCCTTTACCAGCAAACAACTATCTGAATGAAATTTGGGCAAATCAATCTATGAAAAGGAAATGGTGGCTATTCTACATGTTGTTCATCTTTGGCAGCCTTATATATTGGGGCAACGCTTCCAAATTAAGACAGACCATCAAAGCCTCAAGTATTTTATGGAACAATGCATTTCCTCCCTAGAGCAACAAAAATGGGTGACTAAGCTCTTTGGATATGATTATGAGATCATTTACAAGAAAGGCAAAGACAAAGTGGTTGCGGACGCACTTTCCCGAAAATATGAAGATGAAGGGTCCCTTTTTTCTCTCTCCTTCATTGTACCAAATTGGCTCCAAGTTGTTTGCCAGGAATGGCTACACGATCCCAAAAATTCGCATATGATACAACAATTGCAGTTCAATTCTCTAGTTTCCCCAAGGTAGTATTGGCTCCATGATGAGCTTCGATACAAAGGCCATTTGTATTTAAGTAAATAGTCAAAAATCAAATCCACGGTACTTTTTGAGCTTCATACTACACCCACAACTAGGAACTATGGGTTTACCAAAACCTATGACAAGGTTAAACGTTCCTTTTTTTGGGATGGTATGAAACATGACGTTCGTAATTTTGTGGTTGAATGTGATGTGTGTCAAAGCAACAAGGGAGAAACAATCAAATCTCCTGGCACACTACAACCGCTTCCGATTCCACCTGTTATTTGGTGGGATATCTCTATGGATTTTATCGTAGGCTTACCTAAATTGGGAAATAAATTAGTCACCATGGTGGTAGTTGATTTCCTTTCCAAGTATGCTTATTTCTGTGCTCTTCAACACCCATTTACAACATCCACTGTGGCTCAAATTTTCATGGACCAGGTCTTCAAGCTTCATGGCATGCAACATTCTATTGCTTCTGATTGCGACCTAAGTTTCACCAACAATTTTTGGCAAGAACTGTTCAAGCTACAAGGCACCCAATTGCATCTCAACACAACTTATCATCCCCAGACTGATGGTCAAACTGAAGTTGTCAATAAGTGTTTGGAAACATATTTGAGGTGTTTGCATCAGAAAAGAAAAATTAGTGGGCTCAATGGTTACCACTAGCTGAATGGTGGTACAACACTTCATACTATATAACTACCTGCATGACTCCTTTTGAAGCGGTATATGGACAAAAGCCACCTTTAGTTCTCTCATTTTTACCAGGTGTCTCGAAGGTCCAGGCAGTTTACCAAACGCTTACAATTCGAGAGGCTATTCTTTGTACCCTCAAAGAGAATTTGGTCATGGCCCAGAGTCGCATGAAGCAACAACCGAATGCAATTTCCTTCGTCCCCAAACCCTAGCATTTAAAGAATGTGAGAAAGAAATCGACGGTCGTGATCAATCACCATCTAACGGTTGAAATTCGTTGCCTCTTTTTCACGGCAACCGTAAAGTTGTCAGTGGATGGGATTCCACATAGCTTAGCATGCCCACGTGATGACAACTACGGTCATCTGTCGTCCACATATTAATTTTTTTGAAAACTATGTCCTAGCTGGTCCCACGGATCACTTTCCTTCCACATTTTTCTACTTTGATATTATTTCTTAATTTGGTTTTTAAAAAGCAAGTGGCTCTTATATTATTCAAGGCGTCATCGCTCACCTCATGGTGATTGGACCGATACCTAATCAAACATGGAAACTTACTTGCTCTATTGGGACAATATTGATTCCTAACCACATATTCCTTATTAGTCCCACTGATAACAGTGAATATTCTTGTATAGTAATCAAAGTTGGTATTCATTTCCACTCTTTTTTTGGTTCATGGAACATGTCTAAACCACTTTATGCAAACCAACAAAACTATGAGTATTTTATATCGACCAATGAAATGTTTTTTCGTCTTTTTAGTGCTTACGATCATTGTCATTTTTTTCAATAGTTTTGCAAGCAAATCAATGTATTTAACCAAAAGTTTTAACATGGAACACTTTTTATAGACATATCAGATTCTTACAAAAAAAATTAATCAATAAGTGTTGCGTGGCAGCGTAGTCCCTGCCAAGCAGGTTACAAGGTAAATTGTGGAAAATGGGGTCGAATTATAAATGACAAAAGTGTTTGATGCAAAATGTATATCACGGAAGTGTTGTATGCAACATGTATATCACGGAACATGGGGCATAAAATTTTGTTAGTGTTGAGGTGCGATCCCGCGGAGAGATAATTGGCTAAGTGTTGAAAGGAATTATGGTCGGTCGGTCGATTGATCAATATAGGACCAATCGACGAGTTCGAAAAAATCCAGTTTCAAGTTTAAGTATATTTATTTAAATTGTATTTATATTAATGTATTGTAATAGATAATTTGTGGTACAAATGTAGACCATGTTCCAATATGTGGACGAATTGTAGACCATGGAAGTTTTTGGTGCAAGATGTATATAGCGGAACTGTAGATGACGAAAGTTTTGGGTGCAAGATCTATAATAGCGCGTCGAATTGTAAATGACGGAAGTGTTTGGTGCAAAATGTATATCACAAAAGTGTTGTGTGCAACATGTATATCACGAAACATGGGGCATAAAATTTCATTAGCACTAAGGCGCGAACCCGCAAAGAGATAATTGGCTAAGTGTTGAAAGGAACTGCGGTCGGTCGGGCTCATCAATGAGTTCGAAAAAAGTCAGGTTCAAGTTTAAGTATATTTATTTAAATTGTATTTATATTAATGTATCGTAATAGATAATTTGTGGTCCAAATGTAGACCATGTTCCAAGATGTGGACGAATTGTAGACCACGGAAGTTTTTTGGTGCAAGATGTATACAACGAAACTGTAGATGATGCAAGTTTTGGGTGCAAGATCTATAATAGCGCCAACCCGGGGGTCGGTCGGGCTCCTGTAAATCGCTATTGAATACATTTTTTTGGTTGTGAATGGCAATAAGCGAACCAATGAGTTATCATGAGTAGAAGCATAATATATATACAATTTGACAGGCGGGGCCTTACGTCTCCTCGGGAGCCCTTGTCACCCTATTTTGAAGCCCGTCCGACCGTTTTTCCTCTCTACTCTCTTTCTTGTTACTTAGTCGTTTTTCCGAAAATGTCCCAATGTGCGCGTTGGCGGACAGACCAGTTCACATTTGCGCTTGTGCTTTTATATCGCGAATCCTACCGACTGCTAACCATTCGATGCCCAACCACTTTTCAGATCGCAGATTTCCGGATAGGCGGGCTCTATAACCGGGGTCGAATTGTATATGGCACAAGTGTTTGATGCAAAATGTATATCATAGAAGTGTGGTGTGCAACATGTATATCACAGAAAAGGGGGCATAAGAAATCGATAGCATGAAGTCACAACAAATTGTAGAGCGTGGCAGCGTAGTCCATGCCAAGCAGGTTACAAGGTAAATTGTGGAAAATGGGGTCGAAGGTGCAAAATGTATATCACGAAAGTGTTATGTGCAACATGTATATCACGAAACATGGGGCATAAAATTTCATAAGCCCTAAGGCGCGACCCTGTGGAGAGATAATTGGCTAAGTGTTGAAAGGATCTGCGGTCGGTTGGGCTCATGATGTGACGAGTGTAGACCATGTTCCAATATGTGGACGAATTGTAGACCACATAAGTTTTTGGTGCAAGATGTATACAACGGAATTGTAGATAACGCAATTTTTGGGTGCAAGATGTATACAACGGAACTGTAGATAACGCAATTTTTGGGTGCAAGATCTATAATAGCGCGTTGAATTGTAAATTAGGGAAGTGTTTGCTGCAAAATGTATATCACGAAAGTGTTGTGTGCAATATGTATATCAGGGAACATGGGGCATACAATTTTGTTAGCGCTAATGCGGGACCCCACGTAGAGATAATTGGCTAAGTGTTGAAAGGAACTGCAGTCAGTCGAGCTCATGATCTGACGATATAGGACCAACCGACGAGTTCGAAAAAAGTCAAGGTCAATTTTAAGTATATTTATTTAAATTGTATTTATATTAATTTATCGTAATAGATAATTTGTGGTCCAAATCTAGACCATGTTCCAATATGTGAACGAATTGCAGACCACAATTTTTTTTTGGTGCAAGATGTATACAACGGAATTGTAGATGATGTGAGTTTTGGGTGCAAGATCTATAATAGCGCCAACCTGGGGGTCGGTCGGGCTCCCGTAAATCGTTGTTAAATACATTTTTTTGGTTGTTAATGACAATAAGTGAACCACTGAGTTGTCACCAATAGAAGCATAATATATATACAATTTGACAAGCGGGGCCTTACGGCTCCTTGGGAGCCCTTGTCACCCTATTTTGAAGCTCGTCCGACCGTTTCTCCTTTCTACTCTCTTTCTCTTACATATCAGATAATATATAGCTTCTTACTTAAAAAAAATTACATGTATCTATATTTAATCATTTCAAGGAAATTTAAATTTCTCTTTATTATCTTTGTTTATTTTATTTCTAAGAAAATTTTAAATTTTCTTTATTATCATGTATAGGTATTTTAATCATTTCAAGGAAATTTACATTTATTATCATGTATATGTATTTAATCATTTCAAGGAAATTTACATTTCTTTATTGTATTTTATTGGACAAACTTCTAAAAAGTGGTTATGATCCTATGCCTCCATATCCATATGGACATATCGTTAACGGAGTTCTGATATGGACATATCGTTAATGGAGTTCTCAGATGACATGTGCAACACTCATATACTTATTAGAAATTTAAGGAAATTTAAACTTATTTTTACTATCGTATTAACGGAGTTGTCAAACCGCGTGAGCACCAAATTTTATGTGGGCGTTCAATGAAACTTGACGCCCTACACTAATGACTAAATTCAACGTTGTTGGAACCCAAATGATAACCCTCACATTAATCGTGCGTTACAATAAGTGATGCCTATGTGTTATGAGTTTGTGACTAGGAAGAATACAACCTGGAACATCTTTACCAATTGCTCATGAGAGAGATTTGAATCTTGGACCTCTTGCACCTCTCCCATCCTTGAGTTCAAATTGGTCCTGGGCATGGGATTCCTCGAGTTCCCTAGAATAAATAATTTACTAATTGGTCCTGGGCATGTGGATTCCTCGAGTTCCTTAAAGTTGTTCAAATATGGGAAGTAAGATAAATATTACACAGATTTTCGGAGTTAAAAGGTTTGAAGTTATGACATATTATCATAAATTATGTTTGGTGTAGGAAAAAGGAATCCCAATTTATGAGAAAACACAAGAGGAAGGAAAAATCAAGCAAGTCTTCTTCTGCGATCCCGATGGTAAGTTTCCTTGTATATTTTTTTTCCTCTCTACAATCACCATGGTAAGATGGCTTCCCTGCTGAAATTGACAGCTTGCCAGACTTTTAGCTTGGCAAGTAGAATTTCTGATCAAACTTTTAGCTTGGCAAATAGAATTTCTGATAAAAATTTCTATGGCATTCTTAGCTAAAATATGTTTACTTCTTGAACAAAAAACGTAGCATCTACTGCTGACTTATTTTTAAAGTATGTTATGTTATGTTATCGTCTCCTTGGCACAAAATGTAAGAGGTCTGTGTTTTCTGTCTTAAATTTTAATAACAGGGAATGGCTTGGAAGTTGGCAACTGGCTCAGACACCAATAAGCTGCATATTTCTTCACCACTAATTGGTGGGTTGATGTTACTACTAATTTGTAGCTGTGTAGTTAGCAAAATTTTCTGAATCCGAGTCAACTGGTGGAGCTATTGTTGATCAAGCGACGTGGGTCAAGCTCCTATCGAATAAACAGGTCAGATCAGTAATTTCAAATCTTTATAAGACATCCAGAGAAGAGTTCGTAAAAAATCTTGAATCCATGGTAGGGAAAGAGTTATGGAGCACTTTTCTAAAGAAGTTTGAATCTCAAGTCACATAAACCATAAATCTTTTACAGCAGAACCGACATTCAGAAGAAGACAAATTCCTCTCGGCAATGAAGCGCGAGATGTCAGTGATGACATGCAAACCGGTATGCAGGTTCATCAAGGCTTGTGAAGTCCAGAGTTCTCAGATTCCTTATATCCAGAATTATCAGATTCCTTACTTTTCTGAGAAGCTAAATCTGAAGGTGTCAATTGAAAGACATGAGAAGCCTAGCATTACATGGAGGATTTCTGAGCTGATGCCAAAAAAAAAAGATTTGGAGGAGTTAAGCAGAAACAGTGAGTATCGGATCACTCATACATGCACACTGAGAGGAGGAACATGAGGCCAAGAAGCAACCCAATGGAAAGGCCAATGATATCATCCCACCCACTGCTTTAGTTTATTTAAATCCCCAATAATGGTAAAGATAAGATTTCCCAATCCCTTCCCATCCTTGTACTTTTAGTTGTGAAACCGCTTGGACTCTTCAGTTTCAAATGTCAACGATATAGACATATCTTATATTGCATTTGGGCGTGTATGGACGATCGTTTTGTGAAGGAGGATCACTATGAATGTTTCAAAGCTTACTCCCATTTCTGCCATCTCGTGGCCTCATATCTCACGCCGTCTGACAGTGTAAGATCCTCATCACTACCCCAGGTTTTTAAATTAAGCTAAATTCTACTGCATTGAAGAGTTGCATAGAAATCAATCTTCTTGGGAATAGCAAGACTTCCTCCTTGTTTTCATAGTTACAGGATAAGGCACACAACACATGCCAACTAAAATAATCTGCAGCAAAATTTGAGACATAAGAATAAATATGCGAGTATTGCATAAAAATACAGACAAAATCTCAAGAACAATCGCACAAAATTAGGAAAACTTGCTGACGGGGGGTCGTTGCTCAGCAGTGAAGATGGTGGCATCTCAACCACCTACCAAGGCTTAATTCCCTGGATGCATGAATAAGCGGTACGATCTAAGTTCAAGTCTTTGCGATTTTGATGAAAGAGTACTCTTTATCGCAATAGCATAGGCTATAGCTAAATGGAAGTGCTTATTTTCAGAGTTTGTTCCTCTTAACGATTGTTTTGCTGGGCTATGAAAAAGCTGCACCTGGTGATTGACCTCTTGGGTAACTGTAATGATTCTCTTTGAGTTTAAATTAAGCACTTCTCCAAAAGAAGAAAATGAAGAAAATGAGTGAAAATCTTTAAACTTCTCATTTACTCAAATCACTATTAAGCTCACTAGAAAAAACACTAGTGCATAGACAAAATGTAATAGGATATTTTTTTAGATATAATGGTCATAATTTGAATTAGGCATAATTTAAATGTATTTTTGTTATATGATATAGTTATAACAAAACTTAAAATTTTTATTTTAGTATGTGAATTTTTATGGTTCATCAATATAAAGATTTTTGAATTTTGATTTGATTGTATTAGACTTTTGAAATGATTAAAGTAGAAATTCCACTTATCATTAAAGGATCAACCAATAACTTTTTAAATGATCTTCTAATCATGAAAGGAGTGTATAGATGTTTCAAAACTCTGATACAATTAAAAATCCAGAGTTTCTACATTAACATGATCTAAAAGACCCAATACATAACTGTTTCATCCAATCCAATTTACATCAAAATAATACATGGATTCGAAAACCAAACATTACGATCAGAGGGGTCAGGCAATGCCTTTAAAAACTTGATTTGTTCATGGCCAAGAAAACAACAATATTATTCTGCAACTTCGTTTTTTGCCAAAGTCCAACGTTTTTTCCGCAGTCCTCTTAGCACACCTTACTACAATTTATTATCTACCGAGATTGGGATATATAACTAACAAAACTATTACAAGCTCAGACATTAAGTGTGCATGCACATATCTTACAATTCCCAACTCCAACACCTGGCAATGTAATTTCAAGTTTGCCACAACAGACCTATGGGGGAATCGTATCCACACCTTCTGCAGTTCCTGCAACCAAGGTGACTGCTCCTGATAAACATCATTGTCACATACCCACTACGACAACCTAGATTTTTCATCTTTTCTTCGAGGGACAGAATCCCCGAATTTCTATGGGGCCTAGCGTAGACCATCCCTTCCCTTATCCTCCTCCATGTGATCGTTGGCTGTGACCACAGGCCTTACCAAAAAGGCGCTTCCAGCTTTCGCGTTTCGGGATTTCTGTGTGCAAGCTCTCCCCGACTCCCTGTCCCTTGAAATGCCGAAACCCGAAATGGGGTTAACGAGCTCCTTGGCTCCCCTTTTTCCTACTCCATGCGATCACCTCAGTGAACACACGCTAACACCAAATGATTCTACCAGAACTCGACTTTCGAGATTCCTGTTGCAAGGAACCCTTGTTCCTTCAATCCACGAAACCCGAAAGCTCTGTATCATCCGGATCTACGGTCTAGATCGTCGACTTGATCAACAACCCAGATTAAATCTCGGCATTCTACCTTTCGGTATTTTGGTAGGGTCTTCACTTCTATTTCCCCGATCTCTAGAACCCTGGCGGCTTTAGATCTTCGTCACGCATCCTCTACAAATGGACAGTCCAGATTCTTTCGGGACTCCTCCTTCCTACCACATGACCCTGTCCTATGACCTAGGGCTCATCCACAGAGCGCATCGGGGTTTCGTGTACCGAGATTTCGCGACTTGCGAAAACGAGGGGTCTTTCCCTTTGGTTTCTCAGGTGCCAAAACACCGAAACTTATTCACGCTAAACCGATTCGGGGTTTCGTATACCGGGATTTCACGACTGGAAAAAACGAAGGGTCTTGCCCTTTGGTTTCCCAGGTGCCGAAACACCAAAACATATTCACGCTAAACCAATTTGGGGTTTCGTATACCTGGATTTCGCGACTGGCGAAAACGAGAGGTCTTGCCCTTTGGTTTCTCGGGTGTCGAAACGTCGAAACTTATTCACGCTAAACCGATTCGGGGTTTCGTATACCAGGATTTTGTGACTGGCGAAAATGAGGGGTCTTGCCCTTTGGTTTCCCGGGTGCTGAAACGCCGAAAATTATTCACGCTAAACCGATGGTCCAAATCACTCATGGATCAATGACCATAATCAAGCCACAATTTCGTGAATCGTGAGTTCGTGCAGTCCTACCCTTTGACCACTTCAAGTCGCGAGTCAGCGAAATGCTACCCGATTACCACGTGTGCTGTGCCGATGGACGGTTCCGAATACTTTGGGACTTTCAGGGCGTTCGTCGAGTCCACTCTCCTACCTATGTAAAGGTTAAGATCGACGGTCGATAGAGCTCCGACAGATCCTTGGATCTACGGTCCTGGATCCCATTACTACTTGCGAAGGCTGAAGGGGTCGAGGTGTTAATGCCTGTGCTCCTCCTCTAGATCCGTTAGTCTTGAACGATCTGGGGTATTTCCGAAAGGATTCCGACCGTTCGTCTACCAAATGATGGGGTATTCTCTTTCGATAACTGGACTCGCTGTCCTTTTTGAGCTTGAATCACGAGATTCAACCTCTAGGAGCTTCGAACTCCCACGACTTCGAAACCTGAGAGAACTACTCTTTCTTGTACAAGGTTTCCAGACTCAGATCACATGATCCTTCAAAGGGTTCTTCGGTAATTATCCCTAGGCTTGGGGACCTGACTGAAAAGCCTTCCTAATTCGCCGAGCTATGAACTCTGTGATAGGGGTAAGGTAAACTCTTGGATTTACTATAACGATAGTCTTTTCAAGGAACTCACTCCGGCTCTGGAATGCGAGGAAACTTCTCGGGAGGAGGTGCCTTCGGGAAATCAAACTAGGACATAGCGTGAGTTAAGTAGATGGGACAAATCTCAAGGGAATGAACTCGTGTTCTGAACTTATTCATTCTATACATAAACCGATTATGGTCATATAAGTATAAGCATGCATTTATTATTTCCAATCAAAACACAAGGTAAACACTTCTATACAGAAACCATGTATGAGCGTATAAACATGAGCATGCGTTTGTGATATTCAATTCAAAATACAAGACATAACACTTATCAGAAAACACCAGATGTGACGCGACTGCTAAGAGGGGTGCTCGTTTCCACCCAACCGTAGACTCAGTGACTCCAAACGGATTTACCACTAGCCACCCCTGAGCTAGACCACAATGCTTGAGATTCAGTCTCCTACTTCCAGCTCAATGAATGTCAAGGACGAAGGTTACTCTCCTTCTCCTCTATTCAGAACTCCCTGTATTTCTAGAGATTCTCCCGGTTCTCTTCCGCAATCCCTATCGTGCGTGTTCTCTCTTCCTGTTCCCCACACTTCCTTTCTTGCCTTTTCTGCAAGATTGTGTGTGGCGTGAATTCTCATGTCCGTGGTCAGGTTTGAGAGCTTCTATGGATGGGCGGTTCACCCCCATCCCCTCATTAACTCTTGAGGAGCCTCCCCACCTACCATCCTGGCGGGTAATTCATTCCAGGGTCAGAGAGTTGCTTTGGTCTTTGAGCAAGTAAAAACCAATACGGTATTGGTTCGGTGGAAGTTAACACAACCATTCCAGGTCCCTTCCACCACCTCTCATTAGCCATCGTGGTCTCTTTTAGCACATCCCCCCTCCCAGCAGTCATGCAACACATAATCATAACATAATTTACATTCATCGA
>ML780844.1:151005-186857 GCA_009831015.1 Picea engelmannii
ATATATATATATATATATATATATATATATATATATATATATATATATATATATATATATATATATAATCTAAAATCTAAAGTTTAAATATGTAATTTACAATTTAAATAAAGTATATTAAATAATGTTATAAAAATATAAATAATTTTTTTTTAATAAAAATTTAAATAGAGTATATTCAATATTTGTAAAAGAATATAAATATAAATTATATATAATCTAAAGTTTAAATATGTAATTTACGATTAAAATAAAATAAAATATATTAAATAATGTTATAAAAATAAAAATATAATTTTTTTAATAGAAATTTAAATAGAATATATTTAATATTTGTAAAAGAATATAAATATAAATTATATATAATCTAAAGTTTAAATATGTAATTTACCATTTAAATAAATTATATTAAATAATGTTATAAAAATAGAAATAGAAATTTTTCATTTAAATAAATTATATTAAATAATGTTATAAAAATAGAAATAGAAATTTTTTAATAGAAATTTAAATAAAATATATTCAATATTTGTAAAAAAATATAAATATAAATTCTAAAGCAAACTAACATATCTATTATTATAATATTATTATTGTATTAGCCAAATTTTAATTTCTTATTATATATTATTTTATTCTTCAATTTTTAATTTAATTTATTAAATTTTAACGGAGTTAAAATATTGATGGACTTTGTCATAATTGTGGTGATATTTATTTTATGTCCCCTATCATGATAGTATCTATTTTTTTCACAATAATTGTTTTCCATTTGTATACTTAACATCTATAAGCATTTCACTTCACCTATTAAGTGTAGAATCTAAATTTAATTTTTTCTATTTTGTCATAACAATTGTTTTCCATTTGCCTACTTAACATCTATAGGCATTTCCCTCCATCTATTAAGTGTAGAATCTAAATTTAATTTTCTTGTTTTTACAAGATTTTCCTTTAAGATAACTATTAAATTTCAATTTTAACTATTATCAAATAATTTCAAATTCAAATTGAGTGTTAAGATTTTTTTTTTTTTAACAAACTTTTGAATATCAAGATTAATTTTTTTTAACAAACTTGTTTATCTTGACGATTATTATATTATTTTACTTAATAGTCATAAAATGATAGCCTTTGAAAAATTTAGAACTTTTCCTATAAATATAGGTGTGGTGACTCTGGAGCCCTTTGATGTATAGTGGATGACAAATTATCCTTAGCAATCATATAACATTTAAGTTGATTACTTGGGATATAATATAGATAACCTATTTAGGTAGATGTTTATTTGATTAAGTGGAATGATAACAATACACGTATTTATTGATGATAATCAATACTATTCTTATGACTATAGTAATAAAAATGAATTTGAAGATTTTGATTAGCAATGATGAGTAATCAATTTATAGTCCGATGGTGATAGTTGGCACTAAAAGTATTGGAAGATGCATGTTGTAGATAATTGTTGTAGCAATTTAATGCTTGCTAATGATGCATGTGGATTGGTGATTATTTGATGAAATTGACCATGTCAAGGAGGAATCAATGACACTAGAGTGGATTGGTGACTCCAACACCCATTTAATAAAAATTATAAACAAAATGTACTATCAATATCACATTTTTTTTCATATAAGGACTTCTGAGCTTCTTGCAAATGACATGACAGGCAATAGGTGTTGCGAAAATATCCATCAACCAAGAATAGAGTCCCTTTGGTTTCCACTACAAAGAAGCATAGTTGCAGCTATGTAATGTTGCTGTTAAAAAAAAACAATGCACAAACCATCATATGCTTGTCCACATATTCTATAAAGAGCTTGAGATAATATTTTAACACAAATAATTAACTGTGGCACCTACCTCTAATGTTTCTCGCCTGCAAGTAACAACCTTAGGAGTCAAGATTACGAAGGTTGCATTCCAAAAACCTTGAAACATTTCACGTATCCTGCTTGCTAATGAGACCAAATGATCTTGGTTTCCTATTCACTTAACCTTGAACTACACTGCAGGGATATTGCTCATTGAACAAATAATTTGTATAGAGAACCATTGAACTAAGTTCTTTTGAAACATTTTATACAATGATAATGATATTAACATTTTATACTTTGGATACTATCTCGTTGATCGAAAAGCTAATCAAAACATTTGTAGCCCAACAATGATCATCAATTTCCGTGGCTTTGTTGACACTTGTATCCCCTTCTTTCCCTACAAGAGCAGTTGATGCTCTTCATCAATAGCGATATGATGACCAAAGGTCTCTCTATTTAAGTGGTTGGATAACTCTTGGCCTTTAGGTGTTGTGAATCTATTGGGAACTCTTCCTTGGTACATTCACATCATTTTTTGCCCATATCATGCATATAGATTCTCCTAAAGTTTGTGTTAGGTCTTGACCAAGTGTTTCTTCATTTTCTACCAAATGGCATTTTTACACTCACATATGTCTTCATATCTAAGCTATGTAAAGGTAAAAGGTACACTTTCAAAAGAAAAGGTTTTTTACTCTCTTGATTCCATTAATGCAATTTAAAAATCTACAATTTAAAAAAATAAATTTTTAATTCATGAACACAATCAAATTTTACAATTTCAAAATATATAATGTTACATTTAAAAATACATTACATTGAAGTAAAGATAAATATAAAATAATCAATGCTAAACTCATTGATCTACTCCTTAGTGGGTTATTATACTCTTTAACAATAGCCCCTCAAGTGATCAATCTATATTTAATTAATAACAACCCTTTAAGTGATGAATCTATCAGTTTTTGAAATTCATAACCAATCAAACATCAATCCTCACAACTCGTCCAAAACTAGAAACATATCTGACAATGTCTTTGTGAATACTCAATATTGTCATCCAAATGAGAAATATAATATATAGACCATCTAATTTTGCATGCCCAATATTGCATGAAAAACAAACACTAACACACTTGAAAACTTTGCTTTTGGGTGTTCACACAAAAACCGTGATATAAACTTTTAACAAAACCCAAAACAAAAACGATTAAAATATTGATGTTTATTGGTGCATATATGCAAAAATGGATTTCTTAATTTCTAAAATCTCTATTATATGCATTCTATATATATATATTTTATATATGAAACTTAATCAATTAAAAAAAAAAAAGAATTTCAAAAATCTCTATTATATACATTCTATAGACATAGTTGCATGAGGTTGTCTAAACATTTTAAGTTTGTGTGCATTTTTCCATGAATTCCATGATATGGATCTGATTGAAATCAGATTTTTATGTTGCTTAAATAGCATTTTTGAATGCATGAATGGATTCAATGTGTTGGAAAACTCTGCATCACTCCAAAAATGTCCCAATACATAACAATTACCCTCAATTCCTTCTTATTCCAACATTTCTCCCATCATATGCCATGTGAGTACAAATGAATAATAATAATAAAAAAAAGAGTTTTTGAATGGTTCCTCTATTGCTTATTCATCTATCGTTGTCCAAAAATAATACGTGCATCATAATCACCAAAACAATTCTACTTTCCCCTGCTTTGGAAGTATGCAACAATATAAATACAAGTGAAATTGCACCATAGTTTATTTATTTTTTCATATATTGTAATATGTATCAATTCACATTTTTGTATTGCCATTAGAACATTTGATAGACAATTTTATAATTTTTTCATATATTGTAATATGTAGCAATTAACATTTTTGTATTGCCATCATAACATTTTGGATAGACAATTTCATAATGATTACTTTTTATGTCGATATATGTTTAATATACCTATATGCATTTATAATGTATGCTTTGCAATTTGTTTATTTGTAATATTTATTATAATTTAAGGTTCAATCCTTTAATTTAGTTTTTTTTAAATTGTATATTAAAATTTATTTAGTGAATTATAATGGTTTGGTTTTGATATTTGTAAATATTATTATTAAATTTTTTATCCACAAAAAAATATGAGACCAAAACAAATTATTTTTAAATTTCATCATTAACCACATCTTCATTATCATCTTTAAAATAAAAGCATAACTTATATATCATACATTTAATTATTGATCATACATATAGCTTATATATCAAGTTTTTTACTCTATTGGGATTTACCTCTATTTTCAAAACTTACAATATTTTAGCCACCAACTTCAAATAAGATCATTTCAATTACAACAATTTGATTGAAAATATTTTCGCCACCAACTTCAAATAAGATCATTTCAATTACAACAGTTTGACTGCTAAAGTCCACATATGTATACATACCCTAACCCCTCTTGATTTAATCCTATGACCTTCAATAAGGAAACACATGTTCTTAATCATTAGATCCACTCAAAAACTTTCCACTTACTTCGGCATTCCCATAATAAATAATAAATAGAAAAATGAGAAAATAATGATAAAACTAAAGCATATAACAAACTAATAAGATATGTGATTTAATTGATTTAAATTTTAATATTTATTAAAAATTAAAATTTATAGTATTATAAGAAAAATATTATTTAAATGTTAATATTTATTAAAAATTAAAATTTCTGGTATTATAAGAAAAAAATAAAGTATATTTTAATTAATAATAAATAAAAAAATAAAAAAATAATAATAATAAATAATAAATAATAAATAATAAATAGAAAGATAAGAAAATAATGAAAAAGCTAAGGCATATAACAAAATGAATAACAATGAAGAAACAAGCTATAACGAAATGAATAACAATGAAGAAGCAAGCTAAAAGAGAAAGATGTTTCTTTACTAAGATATAAGATATGTTAGTTTGAAAAAACATTTATAACCCTGAAGCCAATGATGAAGAAGATTACAATACATGTACTATCATATGAGTGGAGACATCATCAACAATGCTTCTTCTTAGAGGTGTCAAAAATACATAGAGAAAGAGGTTGTTAAACTAGTGCATGTTAATGTTGAGAATACACAATGTGAAGAATAGATTGGAAGAAAGAGGTAACCTAGTACATGTTAATGTGGAAGAACACACAATGTGAAGAACACATTAGAAGAAAGAGGTTGTGAACTTATTGTCAATCTAGTATATGTTAATGTGGATAACACATTGGAAGAAGGAGATTGTTAAACTAGTGCATGTTAATGTGGAGAACACACAATGTAAAGAACACATTGGAAGAAAGATGTTGTCAACATGTTAATGTGGAAGAACACATTGAAAGATGTGAATAACACATTGGAAGAAAAGAGGTTGTCAACGTACATGTTAATGTGGCAAAACACAAAACACATTGGAAGAAAGAGGTTGTCAACCTAGTACATGTTAATGTGTATAACACATTGGAAGAAAGAGATTGTTAACCTAGTACATGTTAATGTGGAAGAACACATTGGAAGAAAAAGGTTGTCAATCTAGAGTACATGTTGATGTGGCATAATACATTGGAAGGAAGAGATTATCAACCTAGTATATGTTAATGTGGAGAACACATTAGAAGAAAGGTGTTGTCAACTTAGTGCATGTTAATGTGGAGAACTGTACGATCATGTGAGTCAAACGTCAACCATGAGGACTCTTCTAACTCACATTAACCATGAGGCCTCTTGTTATTAATGTGGAAGAACACACAATGTGAAGAACACATTAGAAGAAAGAGGTTGTGAACCTATTGTCAACCTAGTATATGTTAATGTGGATAACACATTGGAAGAAGGAGATTGTTAAACTAGTGCATGTTAATGTGGAGAACACACAATGTAAAGAACACATTGGAAGGAAGATGTTGTCAACATGTTTATGTGGAAGAACACATTGAAAGATGTGAATAATACATTGGAAGGAAGAGATTATCAACCTAGTATATGTTAATGTGGAGAACACATTAGAAGAAAGGTGTTGTCAACTTAGTGCATGTTAATGTGGAGAACTGACCTATGAAGACTACAATGTCTTGCATGTACGATCATGTGAGTCAAACATCAACCATGAGGACTCTTCTAACTCACATTAACCATGAGGCCTCTTCTTATTAGTGTCAAAACACATTGGAAGAAAAGAAGTTGTCAACCAAGTGCATGTTAATGTGGAGAACAAATTGGAATGTTAATATGTGGAGAACAAATTGGAAGAAAGAGATTGTTATCCCAATGCATGTTAATCCTAATGCATGTTAATATAGGAGAGCAAATTGGAAGAAATAGGTTAATCCCAATACATGTGAATATAGCAGAGCAAACCGAAAGAAAAAGGTTTTCAATCTAGTACAACATTGGAAAAAAGAAAAACACATTGGAAAAAAGAGGTTGTCAATCTCGTACAAGTTATTATGGAAAACACATTAGAAGAAAAAAGTTGACAACCTAGTACCTAGTACATGTTAATGTAGAGAACACATTGGATGAAAGAAATTATCAAACCTAACCTGGTACATGTTAATGTAGAGAACACATTGGAAAAAAGAAATTATCAAACCTAGTGCATTCAATATTAATGTGTAACACATCTGAAAAAAAGAGATTATCAACATATATATATTTTATCATATTTCAATGATAAAATGGAAGAAAAAAGTTGTCAACCTAGTAAATGACAAAATGAAAAAAAAAAGTTGTCAACCTAGTAAATGATAAAATGGAAGAAAAAAGCTTTCAACCTAATACATGTTAATGTAGAGAACACATTGAAAAAAAAGAAATTGTCAAACCTAGTGCATTAAATATTAATGTGTAATACATCTAAAAAAAGTTTTAAACCTATATATATTTATCATTTTATCATTTCAATGATAAAATTGAAAATATTAGATATTGGAAAAAAGACGTTATCAACCTATATATATTTATCATTTCAATAGGTTATCAAAAACAACAATTTTATCCATAATAAAATGACACATTAAACCATAAGACGTTGAGAGACCGATGGCAAGAGATAGTATAATAAATGACTTTGGGCAGAAAACCAAAAGAGGTCGAACATTTAACCTACTCCATTGACAAAGTTCCGACTATCTACCCTATATAAACATCATCTCGAAACAAACTAAAATCCTATCTACCTTATAGGAACATCCCATGAAACAAACTAAAATCTATTTACTATATAAACATCCCAAAACATACTAATCCTATGTACACTATATAAACATCCTAGGAAACAAACTAAAATCCTATCCACCCTATATAAACATCCCATGAAACATACTAAAACCTATTTAATAATAAACATCCCAGGGAACATACTAAAATCCTATCTACCCGATATAAACATCACTATATAAACATTCCATGAAACAAACTAAAATCTATTTATTGCAATATAATGAAACAAACTAAAATCCTATCTACCCGTCCCTTGTTTGTGGGACAAGAGATCCCTTCTGCCCACCAAATTGATGTATAAAACCCCCTTGTTTGTGGAACAAAAATTGATGTATGAAACCCCTTTTCTGCCCACCAAATTGATGTATAAAACCTCCTTGTTTGTGGAACAAAAATTGATGTATGAAACCCCTTTGTTTGTGGATCCCCTCGGCCCAACAATTTGACTAGTAAAATCTACAGAGTCCCCCCTCTGAATTTGAATTTGTGACCCCTCTGAATTTGAATTTGTGACCTCTTAAAGAAGAAAGACATATTCTTAACCATTTAGACACACTCAAGTTGTATAAACATCCTTAAACAAAGGAAAATCTTATCTACACTATATAAACATCTCATAAAACAAACTATAATGAGAATATTTCAAAAATCTCAAACTTTTCACATAAAATCGATCACTAATTACATTAAATAAATATCTAAATTAAATTTTATTTCCATCTCATTAAAACTTTTCACATAAAATCGATCACTAATTACATTAAATAAATATCTAAATTAAATTTTACTTCCATATCACTAAAAGTTATAGTTAAGATGAATATCCAATTTTAGATTAATGTGAACCACAAAATGAACAAGCAAATAGTATGAGACACAGTCCCTGTGACAAAGAAACAGAGATTTCGAGTCGCTAATTACATTAATTAAAAAATAATTTATACAAACTATAACTCAATTACATTTATCATTAAAACATAATTTGTTAGAAATTGTCATATGAACCACAAAATGATTGAATTGTGTGCCACACAAATATTGCCATATGAAAGGATCGCTACCACAGCCCTGAATCTCAAAATAACTTAAATGTTTCTGGAATCATGGAGTGTAAATAACGTATCAGTTCCATAAATACAATGAATTTTCAAATACTTTCGGGTTGATGTTATGCTTTGGGTAACTCAGGGTTGTTGTTATCTAGAGGCCGAAATAGATGAATAGCAGCGACTGAACAAGAGAATCGTGATAATTAAAAATAATGAGGCAATGCATGTTTGTGCTGATGTGCTTTAAAACTAATTCTTTCACCCTAATATTCAGGGTTTCTTTTCATGATACCCTTTCGAGGACAATCTTGTAGAAGAAGCTTGAACATTCCGGCCACCGGACCGGCGAAACACTGACCAAAATTTCTCCCAGTATCTGGGGTCGTAGAGGATTTATGCTGGAAACAAATCGCTACGCTTCATCGGTTTTTGCCTGAAACCCTCATGATTGCCCTGCCAAAAAAGAGTTATGATTTTGGAAAAAAACAAACAAAAGATTATCGAACCCGTACATCCATCCACAAGAAGACACAGAAGCGAGAGGCGCCGCAGGCCAAACAGCCCTGCACAGCCCTCCCGCAAAAGAAAAATTAATTATCATTAATAATTTGACCGGCCTGCAAGCGCACCCGCAAAGGCAAGGTCATAGAGGTAGTAGAAATCTCACACATGGCTTCTCACGGCCATAATTACAAACTACAAACGGCTATACCTAAAATATCTCACTCGGTCTACAGATCGAATCCCGTGCCAGACCTTTAATAAACTGCATACATATATTATACAAAGATCAGAACCTAGCCTTAAATCGCGATCAGTAAAACCACAGCACAATCTTCACGCTTTATAAACGATATTTCGGCTGACACCAAAATCCCTGTAAGATCCATAATCCAGCGTTCGAATCCTCCTCCGCTTCATACAGACACACAAAATAAAATCTTTAAAACCGAGAAGTCTTTCCTAAAAACTCAAGGAAAACAAGCACGGCTTCNCGATATTTCGGCTGACACCAAAATCCCTGTAAGATCCATAATCCAGCGTTCGAATCCTCCTCCGCTTCATACAGACACACAAAATAAAATCTTTAAAACCGAGAAGTCTTTCCTAAAAACTCAAGGAAAACAAGCACGGCTTCCTCTGGCGCTCATTTAAAACATAGAAGCTATTCACACATACATCATTACAGACCGAGGATCGATCCAGGGAGCGACCGAATGAAGTTTCCCTCAACCCTAAGCCTGAGATTTAAAGAACCCGAGAGCGAAATCAACGGCAGAAATCGAACCCAGCGAACATGCCGCTATCTAACGGTGGACATAGGTTGCTTGTTTATTACGACAAGTGGAGATGTGTACAGTTGATGCGTGCGAAACGCTTACTTGAAGATTAGCACTGCCACGTAATAACAGCTACTTCAACGGTCATCAAATTTTTAAATAATATTAATTAAAAAGCTTTTTTATGCTATCAAGGCCAATCTCTTTGTTCACCGATATTTTGCAGCGATAATTTTAGTGGGTACAAGGTGTAACTGTAGCAATTTTACCGGGGCGTTGTCTAACTGTTTGAAATCCGGGATATAAATGTGTATAAAATTATTATTTTTTGTTATTTAAAATTTATTTATTTAGCATGCTAATATCCTCTAAAAATATTAATATTATTAAAAAATAATCATTTGTAGAACGTCCCAATAAATCTTATTAACAAGAGAGTATTAAGCAAGAGTATGATTGTGGTACAAAGTGACTAGCCATTAAGTCATTGATTAGATCAGCAGCATTAATTAAAATTAAATTTTTAATAAATGACTCATCATTAATCAATATAATTTTTTTAATAAAATGATTTAATATTTCCAAAAGATATTTCACTCATCATCCAAAAAAGTCCAAACTAGTAAATCTTAATTAATAATATCATATTTAACATTTTCCAATTTTTTTTACAATAATGATTCCTACTACAACACAACTTTACTATAGTATTTATATATAGTATTTATATGATTTTATTATTATAATGATTCCTACTACAACACAACTTTACTATAGTATTTATATGATTTTATTATTATAATGATTTTATATATAGTATTTATATGATTTTTTTATAATAATGATTCCTACTACAACACAACATGTAAATTATTTTATTATTATTTATGTTAATAATTTTTATTTTATTATTATTATTATGAATGTTGTTTTATTAACCATTAAAAGAAATATTTAAATTTCACAAATTGTGTATTTAAAAGTTTAAAAAGAATTTAGTAAATAATAATTTGAATATGGTTAATATAGTTTTATATGACAAACATTTTCTAATGATTTGAATATGGGTTTTAAATTGTGTTTTTAAAAGAATTTAGTAAATAATAATTTGAATATGGTTAATATAGTTTTATATGGTAAACATTTTCTAATGATTTGAATATGGGTTTTGTATTTTAATATAAGGCTGTAAATAATTTCATTATTATTTATGTTAATCATTTTTATTTTATTAATATTATGAAAATAAAATGATTTTTTATTTATGAAAATAATAATTCATTTTTTTTCTTCTATAATTTTTTTATCCATGAGTTATTTAGGGGTTAGTTTTCTTAATGTTCATTTTCATCATGGGTATTTTCAATTTTGAAGTTGTTTTCATTGATTAAGGATGTAAATTAATTATTTTTATTTTATGATGAATTGATATGTAAGTTATTGGAAGAATATTGCATTTGGCATTTTAGAGAAAACAACCATCAAAATGGCTATTAAATTTTTATCCATGAGTTATTTAGAGGTTAGTTTTCTTAATGTTCATTTTCATCATGGGTATTTTCAATTTTGAAGTTGTTTTCATTGATTAAGGATGTAAATTAATTAATGATTAATTGATATGTAAGTTATTGGAAGAATATTGCATTTGGCATTTTATAGAAAACAACCATTAAAGTGGTTATTAAATTTTTATCCATGAACTATTTAAGGGTTAGTTTTCTGAATGTTCATTTTCATCATCGATATTTTCAATTTTGAAATTGTTTTTATAAATTAATTATATGATTAATTGATATGTAAATTATTAGAAGAATATTGCATTTAGCATTTTAGAGAAAACAACCATCAAAGTGGCTATTAAAAAAACATGCGTATAATCAATTTCAGTTATTTGATACGTATTTCAACATTTGATTTTGCATTTCAATGTTTGAACTCTAACAATGATGGAAGCGAACCTTAAAAGCGTTCTAGATATTTTTTTGGATCTATAGTAGCTAGGATCAACGAGGTAGAACCATTTATTATTATTCTAGAACGCTCATTGATAATAAATGTTAGTATTATTGTTAGTTATCTAAATAATTTTTGGAGTAGATTATTCCAATATAAACAACATAATTTATCTTTCTCACTCAACATCTAATGAATAAATATGAAAGTTACTGAGATATGTAAAAAAAAGTTCACAATGTATTGTATTGAAATATATGAAGGTGAGTTTTCGTAGAGCAATTTAATTGGCAAGTGTCGTGATATGAAGTGTTATGTTCAATGAGATTTCGAGTTCAAATCCTCCCGACTTATCCATGTCTACTGAAAGGGCATACGTATGACACCTAGAAATACAATAAATATACGAATATCAATATGGATGTGAATATGAAATTTATGAACATAGATATACGAATGTCCATATGGGTTATGAAATTTATGAACATAGATATATCTCAACATACTTTTTAATTCTACCTAGCACCTGAAAAATAACTAAGAACTTAGAAGTTTTAAAATC
Source organism: Picea engelmannii (assembly GCA_009831015.1). Taxonomy (NCBI): domain Eukaryota; kingdom Viridiplantae; phylum Streptophyta; class Pinopsida; order Pinales; family Pinaceae; genus Picea; species Picea engelmannii. Next base: position 162,946 of record ML780844.1, read on the forward strand.
ATTCATAAATAAAATATCAATGAGAATGATTCACTCATGCACATGGAAGTGCCATAACCTATAGATTACTTATCTTTGAGGTTGAGCATTTCAATAACGACGACGATGGATTGTGGTTGCATGGAAACACAAATACAAGATTTCCATTTTAATATATGTAAATTTTTATCAATGCAAATACAGAGTTTGCATTTTAATTCATGAAAATTTCTATCGTAACCCACTAAGAGTATCAAGTTACATAACAATTTGGTTTCTACATTGATTGATAAGAGAAAGTAGGCATGGTGATCATAAAGAAGGCGTGGGATCCCAATGAAGAAAAGCAAAAGGATCCAATCCATTATATGCAAGCCTTAGATAATTGTTTTCAATCGATTGGCCAAAAATAAAATTAAACGAATATTTAAACAAACATACAACAACATGTAGGACATGTGGCACTGGTATTTCGATAGAATGACACGTGGAAAATGTAATGCATGCGTTTAACCAAGTTGCGGTAGGTTTTGTGCTCAAAGGTTCCTCATGTGCAAACTACCACTACAAGCTCATGGCATTTCCAACAACCAAAACAACATAGCAACTATGTACAAGTTTGTTATATACATAGACTGGGGATTAGGCATGGCAACATCAACAAAAAATACATTTCCTAAAATGAATGTGAAAGTAGGAGAAGTGTGATGGCGTAGAAAATTGTTAGGAGAGCACCGACATGGAGTCTGATGGCATTTGGCGTAGCAGAAGAAGAGTGGTCGAACTGAACCGAATCAATGACGAAATATATATTTTCTTGGTTTGGACTACAATCTGATTGGTTAGTCGGGTGGGAGGTGTACACGAGAGCCCTTAGCACTACAAAAATGGTGGGAATATATGTAGTCTTGTTCTTGTCTAGTAACCACGTCAACCCCATTAATTCACAGTCTTTGTTGTACATCCCGTTGGTCTTGCCTGAGTAATGTCCATCCATGTCTAGACTCCTCTTCACCTACAAAACAATGCAACCCCTCGTTAAACTCAATAATTTAAGTCTAGCAGGATTGATATCATTGAGATTGGAACATATAAAGAAAATGTAACACATAATTGAGATTGGAACCTCAGAATTTGATAGTTTTCGGGTCTAGTATGTAGTATAGGATACCTTCTTTAGTCCCTGGAGGCAGTTGGTGCATCCCTGGTAAGGAGGGTTAGTGCAATTGCTCTCCACGACTTGAACAACAGAGAGGGGTGCATATGCATTGTAGTGGGTGGAGATATTGAAGACATTTAGGCTGCTGAGGGAGGTGATATGGTGTAGCCTTATGCCGCAGAAGCAACAAATTGAATCGCAGGAACCGTTGGGGCTATGGATGTTGATGCCCCAAGTCTTTAAGGAGCTCTGCAAGTTTTTCACGCAAGTCTGTGAATCCTCGGGAAGGAGAATTCAAACTCCGTCAAATTTAGCATTAACATACTTGTATATATTTGAGTTCATGACTATGTAATGTACATACTCAAGCTAATGCTATTAAACAAATATTTAAACAAATAGACAACCTGTAGGACAAATGGCATCAATATTTCGATGGAATGGCAGGTGGAAAATGTAATGCTTGTGTTTAACCAGGCTGCGACATGTTTTGAACTCGAAGGTTCCTCATGTGAAAACTCCATTAGCATGGTTCACAGCCTTTTGTATATTCTTCACTGTTCACACCAATGAATAATACCACAGTGCATGAATTTTGACCAGGTAGGCCTAAAGGATCCGCAAAACCGACGAGTACAAAACTCACCACGAATTCAACAAAGCCAAGGGAATGGATGCGTTCAAAAGCGTCCCTAACTCTTTTGGCATCAGAGCAGTCGATTCAAATGGTGAAGACCTGCGCCTTCTCCTCCCTTGCAATCTCGTCAACGAAGTGCGACAACTTGTCTGCACATACAAAGCAAGTTTCAGTTATTCCTCATTTTTTTTTGGTTTCAGGTTTTTCTCATTTCTCCCAACTTTTCAAAGAGAATATATTTTACAATCGCATAAAGGAAATTAAAGGAGAAAGAAATCTAAAAGATGACCAATTCCATAGTAAGAAAAACTATACCAAAATGTCACATAAGAAAAAAACCATTTCAACATGCCACGAGATTTTAAAATAATGTTATAGTAAGAAAGAATAAATAAAATGTTAATAGAAATTGGGAATCATTGCCCTAGATCGCGTGAAAGAATGATGATGGTGTACCCCTCGTGCGCAAAACGTCAGGTTATGGATCGACCAAGCTTCTTTACTCTGCATGAGGAAGAAAGAATTGTGTTTCTTTCCATACCTTTGTTTTGTTATGCTGCCTTAGCTATATACGCTTCTTTGCTTTGCTTGACTGCCTTAGCTATATACGCTTCTTTGCAGAACCGCTTCTAGCTTAAATTCTTACTTAAATTACTGTGGCTAGATAGCAGGTCTGATTGTTGTGAGGTGCCCAGGATATCTATGAGGTTCCCAGGTAGTGGTGATTGCCTGAAATGTCCAGGAAGTGAGGAGGTGGTGAGGCAGTTCAGGAGCAGGCGAGGTGGTTGATATGTGAAAAGAGTCGATTGTAATGAGTTCTTCAAGTGTAGATCTTGAATCATGCAGTGTCAGTGGTGAATCCCCTCATTCTATGAATTCATTTCTTTTATACAATTGAATCCATATATTCATTTTTTCTTGCTGCTCTGAGAAATTGAATCTGTATATTCATTTTTGGTTGTTGCTCTGAGAGCTTGTAGTCTATAGTCGGATGCAAAAAAATTATGAATGTGGAGGGTAAGGATCTCCCACCAGGTGGGGAATGCATCTTGATGGCATGAGTGGTGGCCAGGCGATGAGGAAATGGCAAGGCAGTGAGCAACGATAGCTAAGGGCGATAAGGTAAATACCATTGTGCATGCAGATCGCCATGGGATGGCATCGACTGCAACAACAACAATACATCTACTATAACAAAAAAAACTGTCAGAGATACTTGCGAAAGCTCAAAACCATTGACGAATCAATTTTATTTATTTATTTAAATCAATTTTATACTCTGACAATTAAGAAAATATTTTTTCCCTCCACCAGGGGTATTTAGTTGTGTCAATATCGTGAGGGCCAATTAAAAAATGGGAATATAGGTTTTTGAAAATTAAAAAAAGAACTTTTAATTTTTCAAAAAATGAATAAGTAAAAACATAATCCACAAGATAGCGAAATCTTGTTAAAAAGATACAAAATGCACCAAGTAATGTCGCAAAACTGACAGGTTAATAGGTTGTTGACTGCTGCGCAAAAGCTATAGTCCCCGGATGAAGGCAGGGACTAATAAATGAATGATTGTGTTTGATTTATTTCATTCCAAAACATTACAAACTACTAGTCTACAATTCCTTAGCATGTTAGGTGCTAAGATAAGGTATATTTTTAATTAAGTGGTTAAATTCATTAAAGAATTATAGTGAAGTGTTTGATTTTAAGGTTAGTATTCTAATAATTTAGGAATGTGTGTTTAAGGTGTATAGGTTTAGACTTATGGGTTTGGGAAAAAGGTTTAGGGTTTAGAGTTATGTGTTTTTAGTTTAAGGTTATGGTTAAGGGTTCGACATTAAGGTTTAGAGAAGTGTGCTCTAGTGGTAAGCAATGAGGTGATCGAGCTTGTATTGATGCAAAGACCCAACTTCAAACCTCTTGAGTGGATGCATATGAGACTAGGTGCAAGTCCTAGGTGACTTTGACAACATAGATGCACCCCTCATTGCATTGTAGCTTAGTCAAAGAGAATCTATAAGATTTGTTTCTTTAAAAAAATGGCATTAAAGGTTCGAGGTAGTGGGTATGGATTGAGGCTTAAGGAAGAAGTTTTAGGGTTAAGGAGTAAGGAGTAAGGGTCAAAGGTTGATGGACAAGAGTTATGAATTTAAGGTTGGAGGTTAAGGGTTAAATGTTGATTCATGTTAAGAGTCAATTAATTTCACGTCTTTTCGCAACCAATATAAAATCCTTTAATGCCCGATGAAGAAACCATCATTAATTCCTTTATTTCCTCCCCCCATGTTGAAAGCTAGTCCAACTATTGACTATTTACCACTTCTCTCATTACTCTTCGACACATAACTCTATAATTTCTCAACCCTTCCAACATCTTTTAAATGTAAGTATTGTGGCTCCCCCACAAGTATGAGGGGCAATATGTGCTCCAATAAAGTGTTATTTTTCATTTTATATTCTGCAACATATTTAAAACATGTTGGCGGACCTTAAAAATGCACTTGTACATTGAAGAGCATGTAAGAAGTGTAGAAGGAATAACATAGTAGAATGGAGAGTATATAAGAAGTGTGGAGGGTAGATCGTATCAAAAGGCGAAGCAAGGAAAATTTTGAAGGTGGAGCAAGTGTAGAATGTTGAGCATAATGGAGTGCATAACAAAATGTAGAGTGAGGAGGGTGGAGCAAGAATATCACAATGGGGAAACATCAACCCCTCGCACATCTTCTCTTCGTGTCATTTTCTATCACTTAGTGATATGGGTTGGGGAGAAAAGGAAAAATGCCTCAATAAGGACTGTAAACCCCACCCTAATTTATAAAATAAAATAAAATACCAAATCACTAAAATGGACAAGGGTCATCTGATGGAGTAATGATTAATGCTCCAAACCATTTTAGATCCTTTGGGGAAGTTGGGAACACAAGTACCCAAGGAAACCTAAAGCTAATGAATTATTTACAAATGGGAAATTTTAACATGCACAATGAACACTACTTCAATGACATGAAGGAAGAACAATTACCCTCTATGTAACAAAACCTTGGTAATTGATATAATGATGTTGGAAGTTGAAATGGTTTTGTTTCCAAGTAATGGTCCCACTTCTGAACTCATATATAAATTGTAATACCCATAAAGAGAAAGGGGTTTTGGCCTCTGAATGTTGTAGCTTGATAGGGTTAGAGATGCTTGTTTATAACTGTAGAAGTGAAAAGAATGTAGAAGGGAAAATGGTGTAGGATTACAACGTACTAGTCAATGATCCTTTACATGTTGAGTGTTAAATATATGGTATAGTTGTCATTGAGTGGTCAAATTCATTAAAGAATTACCAATAAGATATCAAATATGCTTTCTAGACCTCAAATAACAAAAGTTTTACATGTGTACTATCATGAAGCTTGAGCCATTCACATGTGAAGTTTTTGAAGTTGAATATGAGGGCGATGAAGATTTTGGTGACATATACAAGCAAGTAATAGGACAAAAACAAGGAGAGGAAGCATCAAAATCAGATTTTTGCATTAAGGATGGACTCCTCTACACATTGTGAAAGTTATGTGTACCAAGGGGAATCCACCCCATTCATTTTTATTTTTTTTTGCATTAATGGAACCCTATATTCTTTGTGTATATGTTTCCCATAAGGTTTCTCCACCATGTCAATATTATGTTATGTGTGTTATTGTTGCAATTCAAGGGCGTTTTTGGATGGATTTGAAGGTTTTTTTCACATAGTCTCCACTTAGAGAATTTGTGACATAGCATGTGCATTCATGGGATATTAAATAATACCTCTAATTTCACTGGATATTGATCAATACCTCCCAAAATACTTTTGTTGAACTCCCCTCCCAATACATCTTTCTAATAATAATAAAAAAACTAATTTTACTAGATATCCCTTATTTTTACTAGATACCCCTTTTTATACCCCCCAATACCTATAACCTCCCCCAATACCTCGCATCCCCCCTGTTAGAGACCTAACCTCCCTAAACCTTCACGTAGGTAGAATAATATATTTCCATGTAATAAAGGTCGACATTAGTTAATAAGGCCTGTTTAATAAATGTGAACAAGTCAATGCAAGAAGACCTAATAGAAGATTTCGCTTCTAGAAGGATCTTCCTCTAGAATGATCTTTAGAAGATAGAATTAGTGTAAATAAGAGTAGGAGGCATGAGAAGTATTTGACTTGAGAATTATTGTAGTAGAGCTCTGCTTTACTCGAGGTTTTCCCCTTGAAGAGGTAAGTGAACATTGTTTTCTATGAATAAAGGTATCATTTCTGGTGTTGCTCTTCTCAATATTTTGTTGTTCCATTGATATCTGTTGAATATTCTTGATTCTACATATTATATTACATCCAATACCTTACAAGTGGTATTAGAGCACTTTCCTTGGAAGGAATTGTGGTTTAAATTTTTTCTAGGGTAGAGACGAGTTCTGATGTCTTAAAACTACATTGATTTGTCGTTTATCGCATAAATTTGTAGTCAGGGAAGCATACACATAGGAAATGCAAGAGATTCTTAAGATCACATTGTTGGACACCCTTGTAACCCATGTTGGTATCCCTTCGAGTGGAAGCACATTAGAAAACACCTATATACAAACTGACCTAGGTATCCTGAAACCCATTATAGGTCAACCGATCGACCGCTTGACTGTTATAGTGCCACCAAGAACAACACTTAGGAAGATACTCTCAAGTACCTGGGTAAACGAGTAGTACGACTAAGGGTACAGTCTATCCTCCTTAGTTGGTGCCCTGAGATATTGGGTCGAGTACTATTGTTTGACCTCGCATGTATATCAGAGAGCTATAGTAGAGGGAAAACCCTTGTTTGTAGGAACTCTAAAAAACCCTAACCCTTGGGATGGACATAGAAAAAACAAGGAACATACAAGATCTATTGTCATACAACCGTGCCTCTTGCATTCTGGTTGTGAAATTACTACACATTTTTTCCTGTTAAGAATTTGGGCATTTCACCATTGCAATATTATTTAGATCGGAGTATAACTCCGCAGGAGTAAAAACAAAGTTTGTGGCCTTCCCACACCCTTATTTGAAACCTATCCCATTGGACTCCTATTTTTGTCATGATCGCAATGATACCTATCATTTTTAAGTCCCTTTTTTCATGTGGTCTCGACTCGCTTCACGACACCCTTATTTGGGACATATCCCATTGGATTCCCCTTCTCGCATTTATTGCAATGGTATCTATCACTTGTAAGCCTTTTTTTCCATGGACCCACCCACCCTTTTCAAACTCCCTTCTTTCCCACTTCTTCCTATGTTTCCCCTTCACCATGGCCAACACCTGCAACCAAGAACTTGAAAACTGCATCAATACCCACATAGATGCGAAAAATGGACTACATGAAAGAGGAATTTAAGAAGGACATCAATTCCCACTTTTCCAGCCAGCTTGCATCCCACATTGATTCTCAGGTTGTCTCCTTTACCACCAATGTTATGGAAAAAATGCCATTTCCTAGAGTCCATACCTCATCTGAACAACTTTCTAACCTGGAAGGTACAACTTCCTCCAATTTCCAGCCTTTTTAGTCCAACCCCTTTCATCATGATTTTCATCTTCCACGAGTGGAGGTGAACAAATTTGATGGCTCGGATCCCACTGGTTGGGTCGATCAAATGGAAAATTACTTTTCCTTGCATGGCATCACTGATGACTTGGCCAAACTTCGTTACGGTGTCCTCTATATGGATCCTAAACATTAGAAATGGTGGCAATGGTGTAGAAAATCATGCCAAGGATATGTTGCTTGGACACAGTTTGTGGATGAACTTTATGAACAATTTGACACTGACACACACTCCCCGGTCCATTTGACCAAATTGAAACAGTCTGGTACCATGAAAGATTCTATCATCGCATTTGAGCAATTGGATTTCAGAACAGAGGGAATGTTTGATACCTTTTTCCGGGAATGATTTATTAGTGGCCTCAAGGATGAAATCTAAGCCCGAGTCCTCATGAATTGCCCCTAGACTTGGTTGGAATCTACTCAACGTGCCAATGAAGCATAATAGGTTGTTTTTTCCCAACACCACAAACCCTATTTTCTTCCTCACCCTCGCCCTCCCAATCCCGCCCCTCTCAAGATCCAGAAATTAACTCGGGCAGAAATGGCTAAACGCCAACTCAAGGGTCTTTCCTATAATTGCGATGAAAAATATTTTACGGGGCACAAGTGTAAGTAACAAAAAGTTGTTTATGGCCATCTTTGAGGATGTGTCTGATGAAGAGGTAGAGGCTCCTCCTTTGGTAGAGTTATCTGAGCCAACTAATCTCACCCCGCCATCAGATCCACCAGAAGTTGAACAGATCATTTCATTGAATGCCCTCACTAGCTTCTCTGCTCCCCAAACCCTCAAGCTAATTGGCTACATTAAAAATCAAAAGGTCATCATCCGAATTGACAATGGCAACACCCATAATTTTATTCATCGTTGCATTACTTAAGAAACCAATTTATATATCTATGCCATTAACAATTTTCAAATCATGATTGCCATGGCAGTTCCATGAAATGTGCGGGACATTGTGAAAATGTGTGTCTTCAAATTGGTCAGTACAACCTAAAATCTCATATGTTTTCTATTGACATTGGTGGTTGTGACATTGTGTTAGGTGAAAAATGGTTATGCACTCTCAGTCCCATCCTCATGGATTTTAAGGAATTAACCATGCAATTCCAATAGGAAGGCCAAGAGTGTAAGTTCCAAGGCATCGCAACAGGCTCCCCTGAGATCATTAGTTCCCATCTAATGGAAAATCCCTCAAAAAAGGTCAGTTGGGTATTATTGCCTAACTCCATGACATTCAAGCACTTGAGACACCCTCTGTGCATCCTAAACTCCAATCTATCCTCTCCAAAGACCAAACTATTTTTTTCCACTCCCCATGGACTTGCCCCTTCATGCGACGTTCATGATCATTCCATTCCTTTATTTTCGGGCATTCTTCCTCCCAATGTTCGCCTTTATCGTCATCCCTTTTCCCGGAAGAATGAAATTGAGAAAATTGTTCAAGAATTGCTCGACGCATGTGTCATCCCTCCTAGTACCAACCCCTATTCTTCTCTTGTGGTCATGGTCCTCAAAAAAGAAGGCACGTGGCACATTTTTCTAGACTTTCGTGCCCTCAACAAACTCACCATCAAAGACAAGTTTCACATTCTTGTCATTGATGATTTATTGGATGAATTGATTTGTGCCCAATACTTTACTAAAATTTATCTCCATTTTGGTTACCACTAGATATGTATGAAAGAGACAAACATTCCCAAGACTGCATTTCAAACTCATGAGGGTCACTATGAGTTCTTGGTCATGCCCTTTGGCTTTTGTAATGCCCCCTCCACTTTCTAAAGTCTCATGAATCATGTCTTCCATTATTTTCTCCATAATTTTGTCTTAGTTTTCTTTGATGATATTATCATCTATAGTAAATCATGGATAGCCCATCTTACCCATGTGGATAAAGTTCTCCATCTACTTTCTCAGTACCAACTTTTCCCTAAACAATCTAAATGTGCCTTTGGTGCCTCATAAGTGGAGTACTTGGGTTATATTGTCGGCAATGATGGTGTAAGGGTGGATCATAAGAAAATTGAAGCTATGTAGGATTGGCCTCACCCCAAAACTCTCAAGATCTTGCATGGTTTTTTGGGTTTAGCGGGCTATTATCGCAAGTTTGTTCATAATTATGGAAAAATTGCAGCACCTCTCACTGCTCTCCTTAAAAATAATGCTTTCAATTGGACTCTAGCAGTTGATCAATCCTTCCACACCTTGAAAGAGGCTAAGTGCACAACTCCTGTCCTAGCCATGCTCGACTTCAAGAAGACTTTTTTCCTAGAATGTGATGCTTCCGGGAAAGGAATTGGAGCAGTCCTCATGCAAGAAGGACGACCTTTAGCCTTCACTAGAAAACAACTTTTGGAGTGACATTTGGGCCAATCCATTTATGAAATGGAAATATTGGCTATTCTGCATGCCATGGATCTCTGATGTACTTATCTATTGGGGAAATTCTTCCAAATTAAAACAAATCATCAGAGCCTCAAGCATTTTCCGGAACAATGAATTTCATCCCTGGAGCAACAAAAATGGGTGACCAATATATTTGGCTATGGTTATGAGATCATTTACAAGAAGGGAAAGTAAAATATGGTTGTTGATGCTCTTTCTAGGAAGTATGAAGACGAAGGGTCCCTCTTTTCTCTCTCATTCCTTGAACTATATTTGCTCCAAGTTGTTCACCAGGAATGGTTGCAAGACCCAAAAATTTCTTGCCTGATACAACAATTCTCCAATTTCTCCAGGGTACTCTTGGAAAAGTTATGAGATTTTCTACAAAGGTCATATGTATTTAAGCAAACAATTGCAACTTAAATCTACGGTGCTTTCGAAGCTTCATGCTTCCCGCACAGTTGAGCCTTCAAGGTTTACCAAAACCTATGAAAGGGTCAATTTTTTTTTTTTTCTGGGATGGTATGAAACAAGACATTTGCACCTTTGTGGATGAATGTGATGTCTGTCAATGCAACAAGAGAGAAACAATCAAGGCCCTGGGCACACTACAACCGCTCATGATTCCACCGACTATTTGGCAGGATATTTCTATGGATTTCATTATTGGATTACCTAAATCAGGAAATAAGTCAGTCATCATGGTGGTAGTTGATCATCTTTCCAAATATGCCCATTTCTACATGCTCTTCAACACCCATTCACTGCATTCACAGTGGCTCAAATTTTCATGGATAATATCTTCTAGCTTCATGGCATGCCTCATTCTATTGTCTCTGACAAAGATCCCACTTTCACCAACAATTTTGGAAATAATTGTTTAGGCTCAAGGAACCCAATTGCATCTCAACATCGCTTATCATCCGTAAACTGATGGCCAAGCTGAAGTTGTGAACAAGTGTTTGGAAACATATTTGAGGTGGTTTGCATTTGACATGCAAAATAAGTGGGCTCAATGGTTACCCCTAGTTGAATGGTGATACAACACATATTACCATAAAACTACTCGAATTACTCCTTTTGAAGCAGTATATGGACAAAATCCACCATTGGTTCTCTCATACATGCCAAGTGTCTCGAAGGTTCAAGAGGTTGACAAAAATATTACAGTTCATGAGGCCACTCTCTGTACCCTCAAAGCAAATTTGGCCATGGCTCATAATCACATGAAGCAACAAGAAGATCAAGGTCGTTCCAATTTGCTAAAGGGGACCATGTGTTTCTTCGTCTACAACCTTATAAAATGTCTTCACTCAAATATTACCATTGTCCAAAACTTGCTCCCAAATTTTATGGTCCTTATACAATTCTCAAGCAAGTGGGGCAGGTGGCCTACTAGTTAGCTTTGCCTAGTCATCCTAAGCTCCATCCCGTTTTTCATGTGTCATGCTTAAAGAAGGTGATTGGAACTAATTGCCACACTCAAACCAATCTCCCTGAGTTGGATGAAGAAGGTTCTATTTGGTTGCATCCACAAGTAGTCTTGGACCAGCGCGAGTGTTGTCTCCATCAACTCACAATCCAGGAAGTGTTAGTGCAATGGAAATATACAACTCCAGAAGATGCCACTTGGGAGTTGACCACCATTCTGCAATTGTTTCCTCATATCAAGCCTTGAGGACAAGGATATTATTCAAGGGGGAGGCATGTTAGGGACCTAACCTCCCTAACCCGTCACGTAGGTAGAATAATATATTTCCATGTAATAAATGCCGACATTAGTTAATAAGGCCTATTTAATAAATGTGAACAAGTCGATGTAAGAAGACCTATTAGAAGCTTGTGCTTCTAAAAGGATCTTCCTCTAGAATGATATTTAGAAGATAGAATTAGTATAAAGAAGAGTAAGAGGCATGATAAGTCTTTGTCTTGTGAATTATTGTAGTAGAGCTCTACTGGAGGTTGCCCCCTCGAAGATGCAAGTGAACATTGATTTCTCTTAATAAATGTATCATTTCTGGTGTTGCTCTTCTCAATATTTTGTTGTTCCATTGATATCTGCAGAATATTCTTGTTTCTTCATATTATGTTACATCTGGTACCTTACAATCCCAATACTTACAATATATTGACTCTATTTTTCACAATTTTAAAACCCCCTTTATGAATGAAAGTGATAAGATATTGGTCAACAATGTGGAGCCGTCGTGGTTTTTTTATGGTTTTCCATGGAAGCATTCTTTGTTGATTCTATAACTAAACCATTTGAAACTTTTAGATCACATTTGATTGAGAAAAAAAACCCTTTCCATATCACATTTGTTTGAGAAATAGAAAAAAAACATGATTTTGGGTAAAATCCCTTACTTAGTCAACAATGTTATTTCTTTGATCTTCTCTCCTTCTTTTGATCTCCCCTCCTCGAATACTCTATATTTATTGTTCTTTGTTTTCCCTCTCTCTTCTTATCACGTTCTTCCTCTCTCTTCTTTCCTTCATGGCCATCTTCAACTCATAACATGAACAACAAAACCCTAATGCAAGATTTTATGTGCCCATTTTTTTAAATTATTTCACTTAGTTAGTATGTCATTATTTTAATACCTATAGCAACTAAAACAATATCCAAAATGGCATCATTGGTGACATACTATATTTATGGGTAATGAATGGGTTAGTGGGACATACATACACTAAGGGGTTAGTTTTTGGGTCAAGGATAGATGGGTTAATGGGGTCACTAAGTGAGGAGGTTTGTGGGAGATGGGATTATCAGGATGCATAGCTAATGGTTTAGTGGAATATAAGCGAGCATGGTGTCAATGAGCGAGCAAGATATTAGGGGAAGTGGGTCATTCTGGCTAATATGGTGAAGCATTATGAATAAGGTCTATATTGTCAATATGGTCAACAAGGGTCAACCTTAGTCAATCCCAATGAATGACGGTCAACAATGGTTGATATGGTCAATAGGGGTTAAAATTTAGTGAGCGAGTGGTATTATTGGGTGGAGAAGTTGTAGTGTATTAGTTAGTCAATGGGGTAGTTGGTTGATTGGGGTTAGGAGTAGGTGTCTCCTCCAGTGGTGAGATGGGTATTTCCATCAATGGTGAGGCAGTTGGCCCCACCAATAGTATAGAGGGAGCATACATCTCCACTAGTGACTAGGTAGGTGGCCCCATCAATACTGTCGGCTCAAAGGGAGCCAGAGTTCATAGGGAGTCATCCCTTAGGATCTAGTAGGGAGGTGCATCCTCCCAAGACAGTTCAAAGGAGATTAGACTTCAGAAGAGGTTAGCATGTTCAGAGGGAGCAAATGGATCCAAATTTTGTACAAACTCAGAGGTTGCCAAGTTTTAGAGGGAGTCAGATTTCAGAGGGAGTATATGAAGGGAGCCCGATCTCTTTGGGATTCATTGGACTTAGAGGGAGATTCAACCATTCAAATATATTTCTCCCTCAGGTCTAGGTGGGAGAGAGGCATCTTCCAAGATTGATAGGAAGGTGCCATGGGTTGAGGAGGCTAGACAAGAGGTTCATATGCTGGAGGCTTCTAGGAGTTGTGTGCCCTCCATGAAGGATTGAGTTGTTTCACCAAGTTTTGATACAGTGATAGAGGATGCAGACAATAAAGAAGACATGCGGGTAGGATTTTCTTCAGCCACATAGAGAGAAACTAATGAGGCAGATTGGACAGTAGGATTTGTTGCAGTGACCGAGGATGCAGTCAATCAGGAGGACTGAAAAACGAGAGTTGTTTCGGTGACAGAGGGAACAACTAGTCAGGAGGATTGGATTGCAGTTGTGGTGGAGGAGATAGAGTCACTCCTAGAGTGGGAGACAAAGGTACATCCAGATTATGGTGGATTGGATACCTCCCTTTCTAAGAGGGAGTTTTTTTTTTGTAGCTTCTGAAGATATTCCCACAAGAGGCCAAGGTTTCAAGCATGTGGAAATATTTGTTGGCACTAGATTAGCCTTTCATTTCAATGAAATTGGCCCTAAAATGAGGCTAGGGCCCCATGGGAAAGTTGATGGGCTTTGTGGGCTTGTGATAGGGTGTCACACCCATAAAGAGGAATGAAATATTCTAATTAATTGTTGATTTTAGAAGGGGTTCCTAAAATCACTCATTGGACTTGTATATAAAGGAGAGAGGTCATTGTGACATTCACTCATTGTGGAAAAATGGAGTTAGCATAAGTGAGTCTGCACTTGTGCTAGGTGTCTTGGTGTTTTCAGAAAAACGGAAATTTTGCATCGTGGAAAATCTCGCTTAGAGGAAGAGAAGTCGCAGGGAGTGAATTGTACGAAGGTTTCCATACAAGGTTTTTATGTACTTGTACACGAGTTGTAGGAAGGCCAAGTGTGTATGTACGCAAGTTACAAGAGGGAGAATAACATATGTATGCAGGTTGCAGTGGTAACGGTCGTGTATACGCAGGTTGAAGTGGATCAAAGCGCATATGTACACAAGTTGCAGTAAGGAGAATGATGTACATAGTTTTATGGGCAGGACTAGATCTGTACATGATGACAATGACATCATTAGGTCGTACAGGCGATCTGCAATAGATTTTTGGGTAGTGGAATTTTTCAGTAAATTGTTAAGGTTTGGTTTTATGATTTTTATGGTTATTGGAGGACAAGGTTGTCCTAATATTTTGGTGATATTTGTATTGGAAAAGAGGACAAGGTTGTCCTCAAATTTGGTGATATTGTATTGGTTGGGAGGGTTGCTTTTTCCCTTAGAATTTATGAAGTGAACAAGGTTATAGAACTGAAATTTGTGTCTCATATGTGTTGATGATTCATCTTTGATCCTTTTTGTTTCTGTTGTATATAATTTCAATCAATAATTTTCAATGGAAAATTGTTCAGTGATAACAACTAGGGTTTTACTGTTAATTCACTAGGAAGCAATTTTCAGATTTGAAAATTAGTCACATAGAGTTGCATGTGAAAATTGAAACATGTGACTAGATTTAAATCTATAAATAATGGGGGATGATGTGGCTTTCACTTGGTACCATGGTGGTCAATAAAGTAGGTCAACTTGTGGGAGGAATAACTTTCACATACAAACTCCCACTGGGATGATTTTTGCATAGTTGGAAAGATTATGGTGTGTAGAATAGCATCAAGCAAGTGGAGCTAAGCTCACAAATTTTTGACACCAAAAGGTGTCATTTTATGCCTTAAGTTGTCTCTAGAAGTTCTAGACCCCAAATCACCAAATTGGGACCCGTCTCCAAAATGGAACCTACAAACCAATTCTTCCAATTTTTCCTCTCATGAAGTACGAAGATAAATGAAAATTTATATAATGATCCATTTTGAATCATAATTTGAGACCATACAGAGATTTTATTTATTTGCAAAATAATGACTCCTTAAATTTTTCAATGTATTGCGCTCATTGTGTCATATATATCTTCTCTTCCTAGTCACCATGTAAGAACATCATTTTACATCCATTTGTTAAATATCTAAATCAAAAGTTGATTCTACGTATAATAAGGACCTAAAAGATGCCAACTTAGCAACTAAGAAAAAAATATCACCAAATTCTCTTCCCTCAACTTGGGAATATCATTTCGCAACCAGTCTTGCCTGGTAATTTTCAATGTTGCCATTTGAACCGATATTTTTTTTAAACACCTGTTTACATCCAACAGGTTTTTGAACATCAAGAAATAGTACAAAGTCCCATGAATCATTCTTCCTAAGTGCAATGATATCCTCATCCATGAACAATCTCTAGTGCTCATTGTTGTCCATCCCCGTTTCCTCTTTCATAGTTCTAAGCTTTGTTGATGTTAGTTGTAAGATCCATTTTGATACATTTAAGAGTTATGAACGTGTGTACTAATTTTTGTTGTCTAATTTAGATCTTTTGCATGAAAAACATTTATATACTATGCAAAATTTATTGTTTCCTATTTACTAACAACATAATGTATTTAACATTTGCAACATTTGCATCTATATTTTAATCAATCCAATTTATGAATTGAACACTTTAATGGAAACAAATTAATTAATAGAATTAACTAAGAAGTGTAGAGAGATCCCTACAACATTGTTTGATTTAGCAACATATTTTTGTAGTAGTTCAATGATTTAGATTCTAAGCTCCCTGCTCAAATTGGATTTTTTAACCTCTCATCCAGTTAGGAATAGCCTATCCAACTCCCTAACTCTAGGAATGTTACACCTCAAAATTACTCACTTCGATAGTGTCGCAAGTGTCGTCATTACAAGTGTTGTAAGTGTCGCATCTTGACCACAAGTGTTGCAAGTGTCAAAAACATCATACTACCATCTTGCCTATGTTGTGCCTCTAACAACATCATAAAGACACTTAAGACACCTCGAAGACTAGTTTTGAAGAAGAGAGATCACTTGACAGGGAGTACAAACCTTTTTCCATTGAAAGAACCACTAAAAAATGGATTTTGGAGAGGAGCGATCCCCTACCCACTCTCAGGGAGTGCTGGCGCTCCCTGAGCCTCTTTGGGGGAGTGTTTGAGTGCCCTGTGCACCCTTTTGGGGGAGTGTTTGAGTGCCCTGTGCACCCTTTTGGGGGAGTGATACCCTTTTCTGAGAAAATTTTGGGTTTGTTGAGGCAAATCAGGGAAGAATCCCTCAATTCCTGAAGGTGGTTGGATTCAAATAGATGGCCAAGGCATGATCTTAGGGAAGATTCTCAATTGAAGGAGAGGAATCCTCAACTTATCCCAAAGATCTCTCAAGTGGTTCGCCCTCTCCAAGGTTATATAAGGAGGCCTTCACATGGTGAAAGGTACAATGGAGATTGAGAATTACATCAAACTTATGATCTCATGAGTGAGATGTCATCAAAGAAAACAGTGGAGATTATTTGAGAAAAGGGGTTGGACAAGGAGAACTGGAAGAAGCTGCCACACCATTCAAAGGATTGCAAGTACTTTTACTTGTTCTCATTAATAATCAATGCTTGGCCTGTTTCTTTCAAACTTATGCTTGTTCCATATGAGTTTGTCTACAGTAGATGGATATATATTTGAGCTAATCTCAGTAGAGTAGGAAGTCCGTTGTATCTTTTCTTGTTTTGCAGCACCTATCAGGGAGCTCAAGATCGAAGCTCAGCCTGGACTTTGCAAGGAAAAACGTCGTTAATAAGGTACATATCTTTCTCCTTCTATTTAATTTATTAGCTCAATTAGATCTAAAAGGAAGTCAGTGTCCATGTTAAGCACTTTTCTGTCTTGGCCTTAGGAGTCTAGAGACCAAGAGGGAATCCACTTGTCTGCATGGGGATTCACCTACAACAGAAATTGGTGACTCCACTAGGGAGGAGCTCTAATTTTTGTTTCCATTCCCAGATCTTGTTTTGGCCCTTTGCCCACTGATTTGACCTTCTCCATATTGTCTTTTTTATTCTTAGATTTGTTTGATTGCCTCTTTATGTCATCATGATCACCGTAATTGACTGAATTTTCTTGATTTTTTGAGTTTCTGGGCATTTTTCTGAGCTTTTGCAGCAGAGCGCTCCCCTACCCTTGCTAGCAGAGTGCCAACACTCCCTGGTGGTCTTACACAGAGTGTTGGAGCGCTCTGGTACCCCTTACACCAGAGTGCTATCCCATTTTTAGTGAAAATCATCTAGGTTTTCAATTTATGAAGTTCAGTTTTTGCCTTTTGCATTTACTCGGGGTCTCATACTCTTAGCCCATCTTGGTATTGGCCTTCAACACTCTGTTTTCTAAGGATTGATCTCTTCTTGTTTGGGATTTTGACATTTTATTTCCTTGCCTTAAAGTCACTCTTTGTCTTTGATGACCTAGAGTTAACTTGTTGTCTTCTTCTCCTTTATCTAACTGAGTGGAAACTTTTGTGAGGAAATCCAAAGGTCTGTGAACCTTTTCATTTGATCTTTGAAGTCAGTTTTCCATCATTTCTCTTTTGTTTATGGTTTTTTGGTTCTTTTTTGCAATTTGGTTATCTTTGTCCTTCTTGTTTATTCATAACAAGAGTGTATTTTTGTTTTGTGTGAGGTTTGCTTCTCATTGTTTAATCCTGAACTCTGATTGACATTAGAAGTTTTACATCTGATTATCATTCACATATAAGAAAAAGGACATATTTTAGTGATTGGTTTGGATATTAGAAGGCATTTCTGAAATTTTTAGCATTGCATTGGATTTGATTGAGGACATTGCATATTAGTGTTTGATAGTGAAAACAACTCCTTCTCTTTCCCTTAAATATCCATTCATCGAAAGACAAGATTGCTTATCATCTTCTTGTGCATTTTTTGGGATTTGAGTCATCATACCATCAATTTCATCATCATACACCCTTTGAGTAAAGAACAACTGCAAAATGAACGCTAATTAAAAATTATCTAGAACATTTTCTTTTTAGAATCTTCCACCAACATTAGATTAGGATTAGCACTTTGAATTTGGCTATGAGTACAACTCTCCAAAGTTTTCAAAACAAACATTAACACCTGAGATAGGGAGAGTCAAATCCAATTGTCGTATAGGCTTTCTGGGATCCCCCTCTCACACAGGGGTTACACACGAGGTCGCATTCGGGTGAATTACAGAGATTATCCCTCCGTGGTTTAAATGTTTGTAGTGGTCGGATCGTATATTAGGGGTCAATTGAGGGTATACCCATGATTATGTGTGGGAGCCTCTCGAGTTGATTTCGGACTTGTTATCCTGCCGATACATTAGGATCGGACTATCGAGTGTACCCGCCCAGGGGCCAACTGGGAGTTGGTGTCCTTAGTTGCCATAATATTTAGGTACTTACATGAGGTGACCATGAAGGGAAGTCTCACTGTACCTGGAACAAACATTGGTCAAACTCACTTGGGCTCCTTGGAGGGTAAATCCAAAATTACTGCGTGGAAGCTTGCACCAAGGTGAAAGTTCGTTAAGCAGGTCACCATTAACTGTTCCACCAGTTCCTAGACCCTTCTTGACTTGGTCACATGACGTTGGATTTCATCACCAACTAGTATGATCATCAAGAGAAGTCTTGTTTGCTTGGTTTTGATTCCTATATTTTATTAGCGTATGTTGTTTCTTTTTGTTAGTTGGCCCTAGATTTTCAGCGTGTACTGTTATTCTCAAAAATTGATCTTGTAGACGATAAAGGTCTTCGCCGATCACGTAGGATGCAAGGGCTGCCTTCGGAAGGCTACCAACCCTTACCTCCTAACCCTCCAGAAGACAACTACCGTGGAGAGGTAGAAAATCAATCTGACGTTGGGAGTGTTGTTACTCCTCCATTAGACAATTCAGAAGGTGCTTTGGTTACGGTTGAGAATCCCACTCCTCGCACTACATATATGTTGGTAACCCCTCTTGAACCACTTTTTCTTCGTTTAGACTCCCTTGGGAACGTCATAGACGAAGAGGTCCCACAGTTACCTCAGAGAGATTTTACCGAAACATATATGGGATCCACAGAACCAACCTTTGGTGATGAGTATAGGATATATGTTCGTCCTACCACTGTAGTAGATACAAATCCCACACCTGCTCGTTCTGTATGGAGGAATTCATCAGGACGCGATCTCTATGAGAATTTCGAATCCTTTCGACAACCCTTCAATCCTCATGACCCTCCTATTGAAACTGGGCCATTTGGTCAGGCGATGAATCACCCCATCGATCAGATCATTAACCCTTTCATACTGGACTCATCACCTCTACTTTTTCATCAGCACAAGTCTATCCTAATACTGGACTCATCACCTCTACTCATTCCCAAGGCACTTCAATCCCTACCCCCGCTTTTACAAACTTTCACTCTACAACCCCACATGTTCCGCACGATCTTGCTGGGACATCTTTTCACCTGAGAATGCAAACCCTTGCCAACCAAATACAATCTAATGGAGGGCAACCACCATCTATAAGACCTATCCCTCATGGAAGACAATCATCCTATGGCAGGCCTACCCCTCCCCAGGGACAACCCCCTTTTCATGTTCTTCCCAGAGGGCAACCTCCCTTCGCCAGTCATACCCCGGTCGTTAATCCACCACTGGAAGGGGGGAAACCTTCGTCTGCTGGAAACCCTGCACAATCCTTGGGAGTATCTTCTGGAGGCACATTTACCCAACCCCATGTCCGGGGGCACTCATATAATAAGCCACAAGGAGGAGTATCAAATCTTGTTCCTTTCGGACCATCTTATGGAAAACCTTATCTGGGCGACATCCCAAACACCACCTGGAGTCCTCAAGGACAACAACCTTATCCTCTGCATGGGTCTAATGTGTATCCACTTCCGGGATCTACTCCTTACCCTCCTCGAGGGAACAATGTTCATCCTCTTTCTAGGCAAACAAATCACCCAGCTTATAATGCTCAGAACCCACCGGGTTATGCAAATGTTTCTCAGCCATCATCGAATCCTGTTTATCTTGGTCAACAACAACCGTACGTAGGAGGACCTACTGGTTACAACTATCCACCTAACCCAGTTTATGGTCCTACTGGTGTTCCTATGCCACACAAGTATCATCCGCAAATTAACCAACAACTACCTTTCCTTGCGACTATGGATCTCCCAGACTTGTCTTGGTTAACTAATGATCCTATTTTTCATTCATCAGTTTGGCCAGTTATTCCAGCTAAACTTCCTTCTGATATTTTGAAATTTGACGGAAAATCTGGAGAAGATCCAAATAACCATGTGATGAATTTCCATTTGTGGTGTTCATCAAACTCCCTCATGGATGATTCTATACGTTTGCATCTTTTCCAGCGAACACTTACGGGCTCTACAACAAAGTGGTATATTGAACTACCACGTACTTCTTTTCATGATTTCAATTGTCTTTCCATGTCTTTCCTCACACACTTTCAACTACCTATTCACTATGAGACGAGTATTGAACTCTTGACCTCGCTTCGTCAAACTGACTCCGTGCATATCTCTAACCATATTCATGAGTGGAGACGACGACAAAGGATGATCAAGGTAATTATTCATGACATATTATTGGCGGAATGGTTTACTAAATCACTTTTACCCCCGATCGCTCTTGATGTCGCTATGGGTGGCGCAGTCACCAAGGAAGAAACCATTGCTCGGGCTTAGTACATAGATTTGGTTTATTCCCAATCTGGTACTTTATATGATTTGCTTCCAAATGCTGCTCGAGCTAATACCGATCCATCTAAGTTGTCATCCTCATCTCATGCGTACAGTGTTATCGGTTCCGTCAAAACTCAATCTACTTCCCAGTCGACCACACTCTCCTCTACCTCCCCCAAACTTAGATCTCTGAGGTGAATGCAGTTCAATCTGCCCCTTCACAACAATCCGGAGGTAAGAAGAAGACAAAAAATAAATAAAAAAATACCAATAATAATGAACAACCAAAAAAACAAGCTCAAACACCTGCTACCGAAAAGAAACCACAACGGAAACTGAAATTCCCGTGTATCATTTGTGGTGATGATCATTACACTTGGGACTGTCCACATCGCAATGAAGTGGCCAAACTTTTCCAGGGAAATTCACAACCCGATGTGCTTACTCAGCCTTTTCCACAACAACAATCCATGGTTGCTCAAACCCCCTCTCTTGGGGGCAGTTCTAGCCATCCTCATGATGAGGCCTTGACAAGTGCACATATTTATATGTTTAATGGGATTAATTTGACCACTCGCTCTAAGATATACGACACACCAGGTAACCCTGACAAAGGAAAAGTCACTAATGGTACCGGTACTTTACCAGATCCATCATCGTCCTCCGTTAGTCCTCCATCGGTTAATCCTCCGTTTGGACCACTTTAGATTCAGAAACCTACATTCAACTCTATCTTACGCCCTCCTAAGAGCACTGTTCGTAAATCTACCTTTAATCCTAGTTCACGTGCTGCCCAGAACTACAACATTGTTGAAGATTTGGATAAAGCACCGTGTGCTATGTCTGCGTTATAAGTTCTACAACACTACCCCAATCAACATAAAATGCTCTTGGCCACTATTGGTGCTGTTTATCCTGATTCGTCCAACCATATCAATTTTAACCTGGACAATTATACGTCTCGACTCTCCCACCAACTTGCTTTCCAAGTTGATGTTGTTGTTCACAATCAACAAATCCACCGAACTATTCTGGATGAGGGAGCCTCAACTTGTGTCATGTCTTTAGCATGTTGGAAAGGTTTAAAATCACCCACACTTAACAAATCCCCAACAATGTTAAACGCCTTCGATGGGAGAGGTTTTCATCCCCATGGTATTTTACAGTCCCTGCCCATCCAATTGGGTGGAAAAACTGTCACTGTTGATGTTGAGGTGGTCGATGCTCCCCTCGATTACAACTTGTTACTTGGAAGAAGTTGGTTTTATGCTATGATTGTCATCGCTTCATCAATATTTTGATGTGTTCAATTTCCCCATCAAGGTAAAATTGTCACTGTCGATCAGTTAGATTTCTGCACAACCGATGCTCGCGCTCTCGCTACCAACACTATTCCTTTCTCGGGAGATCAAAAGATCACATACGAAAGCGTTGGTGTTGGCTTACTGAAATATTCTAGCCTCACGGGTACCTTCCCTACACCACTTCCACCGACTACACATCATATTGCCACCGTCGATATGATTTCGACCGCGACTTATCAATCTTTGGAATCATCTGACCCTTGGATTGTACCTAGTTCGTTGGAATTCGATGCACTAGGTGACACCGTGCAACTTAGTCCAGCGGAAACATCATACGTTTCTATCCAATCCGCTTCTCCCACGTCGGATGACCAACATCTATTGGTACCCGACATTTACTCAATGCCATCACGGTTAAATTCCTTATCGTATGGGATCGACTACATTTCCCCAATTTTTCCCTTGGATGAATCTATTATGGAAATGTTAAACATTGACGAGCTACCTCAGGATGATAACCATCATCGATCCTCTTTTCTTCCCCCTCGTGAAGAATTTTGGGAAGATATACACTCTATCTCCCCTCCTGATGTCGATTTTCCATCATCTCCCATGCCTTCGACTGTTAATATTATGGTAGCTATGGGAGGTATTTATCCCCATGTGTGAACCTGTCGAGAATAGAAGACTCCGGAAAGCAAGAGAAACCCTAATGAGTTGGATAATAACCCTAGAAGCCTTGTCGGCTCAAGAAGAAAATTTATATTAGGCTATTAGCCTCCAAGAGAAGAAGTCGGCCAGAATTAATAATAATATACTGAACAGACACATACCTAGAAGGAGAAGTCGGCCCCAACAAACTGGCAGGATTACTATAAATACAGGGCATCAGTTCTCATTTGACAGCATCTCAGAATTGCAGTTTCCCAGTTGGTGCAAACTGCAGTTGCAGTCTGGTGCGCAGGTTTGGAGGAGGGTTGTAGGTGCAGCTGCAGCAACAACTAGTTTCAGTATTGGCTTGGATATCTCTTGGCTAGGGTTTGGAACATCTGATTAGTCTTTTGTGATGCGCTATCCTTGGGGATTTATGCGCTACTCCTTGTTTTGCTATCTAGCCTAGGGTTTGCTTCTGGAGGAATTCTCAGGTCAAGGTTAAGGTGCTCGGAGGGAGGCTTTGGCCTGTGGTTGGGTGACGAAGGTATTGTCAATGGTAAAATGAGCACACCATATTCTATATTCTAACAGGTTATGGGCCCACACCCCTTCAGTCAGCCTAAAACGCTGGAAGGAAACATAGCCGCTAGATATTAAGCTCGTTGAGGAACTGCCGCTAGGGTTACTAGCAGGAGCAGCTTCCAAAAGCACTGCAGCTAGGGTTATCAACAGAAGCAGTTGCAGAAAACCTAAACCTCTTGTTGAGGCACCTTAAGTGACGAGATTGACCTAATCTCCAGATAGATCAGTGCGCCCTAGCCCAGCGCATCTCCTGGTACTCTCAGAAGGCCAAGACGTGAAGTTTGGATTTCTAGTAAAATCTAGGGTTTGACCAAGTCAAGCAAGCCATGATGATCTCTATGAAGTCTGAGAACAAGCTAGATGGAGCCTCTAACTTCAGAGCATGGAAGACAAGGATTGACCTCATCCTTGCTAAGAATAAAGTGCTGGATATTGTGAAAGGAAAGATCGTGAAGCCAGAGTTTAAAGAAGGAGAAG
>ML780844.1:199561-210636 GCA_009831015.1 Picea engelmannii
ACACTTTGTTTAGTGTCGGAAGAATGGCCCAGGGTGGGAAATGGTCCAGGTTCAGAAATCATAAACAATCCTTCTTCCTTGGTTGAGAAGAATGGGGCAGATAACCCATTATTGATATTCTATATTGAGGGCAGACATTCTTTTAGATCTCATAGACGTGAGTGAAAGATTGGCCCAAATGATCATTGTTGATATTCTATACTGAGGGCAGACACTCTTTCAGATCTCATAGACGTGAGTGAAATATTGGCCCAGTTGATTCAGTTTTTATCATAACATTGTTTCTATGCAGGATGCTCTCAGATGTTTGTTATGAAGACTATATGACAGTAGATGAGGACTACTGTGGTGAATGTGTTTCACTGCTCGCAACTATACGTTGCTGATCAAGTACTTGTGTGTTACTTGATGTGGTAGTTAACCACTGGATTGTAGTTGTGTACTACTATGAATAGACACAGGTGTGTTCTATCCTTGTTCTAATTTCCTTGAAGACTATCAGCAGATTATTGGAGATGATCATTCAGATGAATGATGAACATAGATTTTCCAGACGGAAAATAGTTTAGAGATTTTACTCCTCTTGTATCACTCCATGGTGAGAGTGACTTATCCAACATCATATCTAACTACTCAAATGAAGTATGGTTTCGAGAGATGATGCAACTAATGGTGATGGTGATGCTCATGATCTAGTCATGAAATAGTCTAGATGACTATTTTGATGCTACGAGGTAAATGGTATGTTTTGTGCTCAAGTCCATTACCTGTAAATACCTCTCTAGCTAGGAGGGAGTGTTAATATTATGGTAGCTGCGGGAGGTATTTACCGCCATGTGTGAACCTGACGAGAATAGAAGACTCCGGAAAGTAAGAGAAACCCTAATGAGTTAGCTAATAACCCTAAAAGCCTTGTCGGCTCAAGAAGAAAATTTATCTTAGGCTATTAGCCTCCAAGAGAAGAAGTCAACCATAATTAATAATAATATACTGAATAGACACATACCCAAAAGGAGAAGTCGGCCCCAACAAACTGGCATGATTACTATAAATACAGGGCGTCAGTTCTCATTTGACAGCATCTTAGAATTGCAGTTTCCCAGTTGGTGCACATTGAAGTTGCAGTCTGGTGCGCAGGTTTGGAGGAGGGTTGTAGGTGTAGCAGCAACTAGTTTCAGTATTGGCTTGGATATATCTTGGCTAGGGTTTGGAACATCTGATCAGTCTTTTGTGATGCGCTATCCTTGGGGATTGATGCGCTACTCTTTGTTTGGCTATCTAGCCAATGGTTTTCTTCCGGAGGAATTCTCAGGTCAAGGTTAAGGTGCTCGAAGGGAGGCTTTGGCCTGTGGTTGGGTGACGAAGGTATCATCAATGGTAAAATGAGCACACCATCTTCTATATTCTAACATCGACTTCCGATGATTTGGATTTGGTAGTTGACATGGTGATCTCTTCGGTAGGGCTATTGGAGTGTGATCTCCTTTCCCCTGACAAGACCCTCGACATGTATTCCTTCCATAGTGATTTTCTTCCATCCAATGAAGATCTCTTGGAAGCCATGACCGAGTTTTGTCCCTTGACATGGTGTCCTTCCAACACGTTATTCTCTTAGAAGCCAAGATCAAGAAGAGTTCACGAGCATAGTTTCTCTTCTCTGTAGCAAGCTCGTTAAAAAATGAAATAGAGGTCACGAGCATAGTTTTCCTCTTTGTAGGAAGCTCGTTAAAAATGAAACAACAATCTGGGGATTGAACCCGGAGCCGTGAGCATAGTTCTTTTCCTGTGTCAAGCTCGTTAAAAAATGAAATAATCACATCTCTTGAACCTTCTTTTCATCCACTCTTATCCTTTTTCTCCATCTAGTAGAGAAATTGGTGACAACCTCAAAGTCGGTGAATGAATTGAATCTTGGAGGGCATGTCTCCAGCCTTTGATGATCATTTTGGAGTTAAGACACCAGCTTTCAAGCCTGGGGCATATCGAGCTTAGTCTTTGTTCTTTCTCGTGATCGTAAATACATGAGAATGCATCCGAGTAAACTTTTATCTCTTTTTTGGACTTGCATGGATATACGAAAAAGGAACCCCTTGGAGTCGTCTTTGAGCTCTTTTCAGACTCTCTAAACATGAAAAGATTGATGAGTGATCTTGCTTCCTTTCCCACTCATTAAAAGGTTTGAAAGGGCGTCTTTTGAGTGATAATTTATCTCTTTTTCAGCCTCGCGAGACTAACATTACGAAAAAGGACAACATTGGAGTCGTCTTTAAGTTGTTTTCAGACTCTCTAAATATGAAAAACCACCGAGTTTACCTTCTCTAGACTCATTAAATAATCATACATTGAAGGGCCCATATGGGATCGAACCCTTACTTCTTCCAGTTCGTTAAACAAAGGAAGAGGGACTTACCGAAGATGAGTCATATCGAGCATGTTTTACCCTCCTCGAGCTCGTTAAATTAAAAAGAAGTACTCGTCTATCTGGATAGGGGAAAAATTGAAAGAACCAAGCCAAGACGTTTTTGAGAACACTACCAGTAACTCTTATTGTTGCCCTTAAACACGACATTTTGTATTTGCACGCATTTTAATCCGCTGAACCTCTGCACTGAGCCAATCCTTTGAGTTTCTTTTACTCCTTTGGGTCACCTGACGAAAGTCACAACATCCACTGCATCATCAAGATTTGGTCCATGTCATGTTTCTGCTGTCGTGCCTCAGTGTTCAAGGGAAGTATCTGCCTCGAGAGTCAACCATCACAAATATCTTGTTTCAATACCCGTGTCGGTCCATGTTCATTTGATCTACCAATTACATCTCTGTGTCAGTTTCATGTCATTGACGGGGGATACATCAAGGCCCTCCTTCGACGAGTCTATTCATGTCGACTTCAACACATTATCTAGGAACTAGACTTAGAAACTAGTTAGTACCTTGGGACCTGCATGCCTCAATGGCAGGGCTCCTCATGTCCAACAGTGGGTTTACATCATTGACCCCCGATCGAATGATTCCACGGATGTTCGACTTCATCTCATTCATTCACATTCGTCGGAATGTACTAGAGTACTTTGGGAATCATTGACATCAATGGTTATTTCCCTTGCGCTTGTTAACGATTTACCTCATTGACCGGTAATCAAGTGGTTTCTTCCATGTTCGACATCAGGACATCTATTCACATGGTTAGATTCGTACTACATTAGGATCGTTAAGAAGACCTTGGGTTGAATTTTTCACTCTTATGTATACTTTGCCCAGGTTGTGAAGGAGTTCTTTTGAACTATGACACATATACTGTTACATAGATCCAATTTGTATTGGTCGTGGCTATGTCTTGTCATCTCGTAGATCCACTGTGTATTCTTCATGGCTACGATAAGTTCATGTCATAGGAGTGTAGATCCACATTGTATCTTCAATGGCTATACCATTTTTATAATATAATTATGGATCCGCAGTATATTTTATGGTGGCCATACCTAAAAAGTCTTTATCACTCAAGCATAGGTATGCCTACCTTACATTTGAAACATGTCATAATATTTGTTTGATGGTTATGTGCAGCTTTTTTCGGTTTCTCTGCGTCCACACCCTTGCTTGAAAAAGTCTACAAAGTACTTTAGTCATCATCGTCTTCTAACTTGGTACTTTGGGGGGCAATCTGTTACACCTCAAATTTACTCACTTCGATAGTGTCGCAAGTGTCGTCATTACAAGTGTGGTAAGTGTTTCATCTTGTCTGCAAGTGTCGCATCTTGACTACAATTGTTGCAAGTGTAAAAAACATCATACTTCCATCTTGCCTATGTCGTGCCTCTAACGACATCATAAAGACACTTAAGACACATCGAAAACTAGTTTTGAAGAAGAGAGATTACTTGACAGGGAGTACAAACCTTTTGCCACTGAAAGAACCACTAAAAAATGGATTTTGGAGAGGAGCTCTCCCCTACCCACTGTCAGGGAGTGCTGGCGCTCCCTGAGCCTCTTTGGGGGAGTGTTTGAGCGCCTTGTGCACCCTTTTGGGGGAGCACTACCCTTTTCTGAGAAATTTTTGGGTTTGTTGAGGCAAATCAGGGAAGAATCCCTCAATTCCTGAAGGTGGTTGGATTCGGATAGATGGTCAAGGCATGATCTTAGGGAAGATCCTCAATTGAAGGAGAGGAATCCTCAACTTATCCCAAAGATCTCTCAAGTGGTTGGACCTCTCCAAGGTTATATAAGGAGGCCTTCTCATGGTGAAAGGTACAATGGAGATTGAGAATTACATCAAACTTATGATCTCATGAGTGAGATGTCATCAAAGCAATTAGTGGAGATTATTTAAGCAAAGGGGTTAGACAAGGAGAACTGGAAGAAGTTGTTGCACCTTCATTCAAAGGATTGTAAGTACTTTTACTTGTTCTCATTAATAATCAATGCTTGGCATGTTTCTTTCAAACTTATGCTTGTTCCATATGAGTTTGTTTGCACTAAATAGATCTATATTTGAGCTAATCTTAGTAGAGTAGGAAGTCCATTGTATCTTTGTTTGTTTTGCAGGACCTATCAGGGAGCTCAAGATCGAAGCTTAGCCTGGACTTTGCAAGGACAAATGTCGCTAATAAGGTACAAATCTTTCTCCTTCTCTTTCATTTATTAGCTTGATTAGATCTAAAAGGAAGTTAGTGTCCATGTTAAGCACTTTTCTATCTTGGCCTTAGGAGTCTAGAGACCAAGAGGGAATCCACTTATCCGCAGGGGGATTCACCTACAACAAGGAAACCTTGGATTTTACTTTCCCCACATTCCCAAAGCTCCAAGAACAACACCCAACCCATCACCAGTGTCTCAATAACTCAATAATCAATGTCTCCCACTCTCATAGATCTCACATGTATTGGTTTTCAAAGTGCTAGTGCTTCCAATGGTTATGCTCTCTTCCAAAACAAATTCCCCCAATCATGCAACCTCCTTCTCACTCCAAAAGTCATTTTTTATTTCCTTCTCCATCTCCTTCCTAGCCTCCTCGAGAAGGGTCCTAGGAAGGTCAAAATATCATAAGATACTCCACCCTCACCTATCCACATTAATCAACCTCACATGCTATCAAATACATTACATAAAATTAATTTTGTGTAGGTCATGGAATCCAAGTCCTACTCATTGAAAATTGAATTCAAATGAAATTGGATTTCCTCTCTTATTAAAATGTAATAAGTCTAGAAATGAAATATAATAACACAAACAAAATAAAATTATAATCATATAATATTACTCCTACTGCAAACATTATGCACCAGCCATTGATAATAAAATTATAATAGATAATATATATCGTAATGATACTAGTGTACGTGCAGAAGATATGTATGCATAGTTGATACATGCACAACTCGTGTGTGTACTAATGATAACAAACATCACATCTAATGCATATCTTCTATGTGCTCTCATCCAATCATGAAAGAAAATGATCTTTAAACACAACTTCTAATAGTCTTACTAAGTAAGTCACAATATTCCAATATTAAATTAACAGTACACTTAAATCATCATAAATGAATATAAGAAGCATTTAATACACAAAAGGGACTAAGTAAGGAACTAAGTTTTCATTTCTAATTTCCAACAACATTCTTAACTACTATGAATCATCCTTCCTCCTTAACCTACTTCCATATTCCACATCCTAATATTTTCATTGTTGGACTAATGTTGGAGCATTAACTACATTAATCTAACCCCAAATAGAACCTATAAGCAAAAGTGTCAATTATCTCAACCAAGCTTCTCCAACGAGAAACTAGCAGTTGCCATTACATGTCTAAGGGAGTGTGGCTTAACATAACCCTCCCACGACTCCATGTTTTGGAGGATAAATGATTGGAAATACCTCCGCCCCAACTAATAGAACTAGGGTTAACAATGTATCATTGACCATATTGTGTTGTCGTTGTTGTTCTTAGAGCTTTGTCATCAAATAACCAGTTTGGACAATTTTGCTTCTTTAAAACATGCACTTTCCCAGATATCATAGCAATGTATCCAACTGATAATTAAATAAAAAAATAATGCTTCCTGGCATACCATTTATTTTTCGATGTCCATGAAATCTACTTCACTTCAATATCACATGTATCTGGCTATCACTTAGCCCATTCAACCTATAGGCTAATTTACCAAAACACAGACCATATAACTGTCTACATGTGATTTCCATGTTACTCATCGATGAACAATATAAACTAGCTAGTTTATTTATCAGGTGCATGGTACCTATTCATTGATTACAACATATCATCTAAACTATTATCCATGTACCTTAATCTTTCATTTAAGTTTGGAAGTAAATCACACAACAACCATCATTAATAATGTAAACAATAACTTATACATAAATTTCATATATATGTAGGTCCACATGTCATTATAATAAAGTCTCATCGTTCTAACAAAGTTCTATATACAATAAGAAAAGGCATACAAAATAGGTCATAATGTAGTTTAGTTGCCTAAGTCAAAATGGGGTGTTACATTAGTAGATAAAGCACACACACACACACACACACACACACACACACACACACACATATATATATGAAATCAGAAGGACTATAATTTTACATGTGTAGTTTCCTTCTTTTCCAAGTGGACCTTCTCAAAGGTTGAGGTGTAGTTTCTAATTTCTCTTCTAAAGTCTCTGAGATATCCTCATCAAGTCCAACATGAACCTATGGTTTATTTTCTGGTTCAATTTCTTGGTCTTGGGTGGTCACTGAACCATTGATTTCTTCTCAGCCTCTTTTTGTTGCACAACTACGGGAGAAGACTTGACTTATTTGAAAATAACATTTCAACTATACAAAAATTTCTCTACCATGGGATCCCACTCAGCCTATATAGGTTTCCCTACCTAACTCCAAGAACCACTGTTGATATGAAGCTAGATTGTCTGGGTAGAAACAACACTTTTCCATATCGAAACAATATATGGTACCCCTTCTTCTCAATCTCTGAGACTGAGAGAAAAATCCTCTTGAGTTTTGGCACCCATAACATATTTGACACCCTTAACACCTCTCCTGACTTAAGCTTGAATGATACCGTACCAAATCCTTGTACTGCATGCTTGGTTCCCACACCAAGCTCCACACACAAGTCCGATCCAGTCTCTGTGAAGCTATCAAATAACTCTGTAGAACCTATCATATAGCAATATGCTCTGTTATCCACCAACTAGGTCCCCCTATTGGAGACTGTACCTGAAAGGGAGGAGACCAACAAGATATCCCTCTAGAACCTGTCTGCAACCTCATCAACCACTGTTGTTGATGCCTGCTACCTTCTTCCCCTTCCCCTATGGTGTGGACATCATGAAGCATAGTTACCAAAGTCATGACACTCAAATCATTTGATCCTACTAAGATCCTTATTCTGTCTTGGCTCTGGAGATGATTCTCTCTTGGGATAAGCCCTTCTTCTGCCTGAAGAATCTCTTCTACCCTTCCTAGTGCAGGTTTCAAGGCCCTGGTTCTCATCATTTCTACTCTTCACCATACCATCCATATCATCCCTGGATACTAACTGAGTCTCCTCTTGGATACAATCTGCCCATATTCTATCAAATTCTGGTAACTTTTGTCGTGCAAATATCCGTTGCACGAATGGTTCCCAAGACCTGAGAAGACCTCTCAACGCCATATTCACCAACTCAACATCCTCCACATTATCACCAATGACCACAAGTTGATCTTATATTTGTGTAATCTTCATAAGATAGTTCACAATCATGTCTTCACTGGACATCTTGAAAACCCGAAGTTGGTTCTTCAAATGCAACTTCCTTCCAGTATCCTTATTTTGGTATAGATCTACCAGAGCATCATACATGTCCTTGGCAGATGTCTTCTCAACAATGTGAGGAATCAAGTGGTCCTTCACTGAGTCTAGAAATACCCACTTTGCCTTCACTTCTTTCTTCTTGTGAGTTTCCAATTCCCGCGGATCGGTAGGGGCTACAACCACACTTTCAACATACTCCGTGAGTTCATTCTCTTCTAACAGAAGGAGAACCCTTGCTTTGCAATCCTGGAAGTTGGTTGCCCCTTCCAACCTGTCCTCAAGCTTCAATGTGTTCACCATGGTGACCTAGCCGAAACAAGTGTTGTATCCAACAAATGTGTCTCATGATTACCCCCTTATCTTCAAATCCCAAGCTCTGATACCATGTCAATTTACACTTGCAACTCTATGTGACTAATTTTCAGATTTGAAAATCGCTTCTGAGTGAACTAATGGTAAAACCCTAGTTATCATTGAACAATTTTACACTGAAAATTATTGATTGAAATTATACGTAGCAGAAACACAAAGGATCATAGATGAATCATCAACACATATGAGACACAAATTTTAGTTTTGTAACCTTTTTAACTTCATAAATTATGAGAGAAAAAATATCCCTCCCTACCAGTACAATATCACCAAATATAAGGAGAACCTTGTCCTCTCAGCCAATACAAATATCACCAAAATATGAGGGAAACCTTGTCCTCCAATAACCATTTAAATCATAAAGCCAAACCTCAAAAATTAACTGGAAATTTCCTTTGCCCACAAATTTGCTGCAGACCACCTATATGACCTGATGACATCACCTGTCAACATGTACATACCTGCTCCTGCCCAAAAAACTATGTACATGATTCTCCTTACTGCAACCCACATACATATGTGATTTTCTCCAATGCAACCCATGTATACGTGACTGTTCCCATTGCAACTTGCGTACATATGTGATTCACCCTCTTGCAACCCCCGTACATACATGCTTCGCCTTCCTGCAACTCACATACAAGTATAAAAAAACCTTGTTCAGAAACTTTCGTACAATTCGCTCCCTCCAACTTCTATTCCTCTAGGCCATATTTTCCACCATGCATAATTTCCTCTTGCTGAAAACACCAAGCCACTTAGCACAAATGTAGACTCACTTATGATAACTCTATTCTTCCACAATGATAAAATGTCACAATAACCTCTCTCCTTTATATACAAGTCCAATGAGTAAGTTTAGGAACCCCTTCTAAACTAAAAAATTAATTAGAATATTTTGTTCCTCTTTGTGGGCATGACACCCTATCACAAGCCCATAAAGCCCATAAAATTGCACATGAGTCCCTAGCCTCATTCCGAGGTTGATTTCACTTAAACCAAAGGCTAATCTTGTGCCAACAAATATTACCAAATGCTTGACACCTTGGCCTCTTGTGGGACTACCTCTTGAAGCTACAACAAACAACAACATGTGGAATTTCAAGAAGATTTTAGAGGGTCCAAAACTCTAACACTAATTGAAGGTTGAGACATGAAAAAAACTAACCCGAAACATAGATGACTATCATGGTTTATTAAACACTGGGCTACTAGGAAGATAAGGAGTTCCATTCTTTTTGTATTGTTATTATTCCATAGTTGAGTAGAGAATATAAGAGTGGAATATTCAAGCATAACATAGGAGGTAGAAGACTTTGTAACAACAATTCAAGGTATAATGTCCATGACAACTTCATAGTGAGTGCCCCTTTCTTTGTACTTGCATTTCATAACTAAGAAAAAGAGAGAAAATCACAGGCCTCACCTTCTGTATAGGTTTTCTCTTGTATTAGGTTTCACAAGTCACATTTTGTGTTCATTTATGTGGATGGTGCGTTCATTTGATTATTTATTTCATTTTGGTTTCAATTATTCCCATAATTATGAGCACTACACTAGTAATAATAAATTTGAGATCTAAGGTAATAAACTACATGATAAAACATTTCAGAATATTTCAGGATCTATTGTGATGAATTGTTCTAGTGGAATATCTAAGGTATATTATAGATCATATTGATATTAGAGCTAGGGTTCCTTATAGTTTTATGAGAAATTGAAATATCCACAAATTGGATTAAGATGGAAGTCACAAAACCCTATCCATCACAAATGAGTCTAGTCATAACAACCCTTGAGATGAGGAAAAGGAGATATTTTCAACATTGGAGGAACAAGTGATTGATATCTCTCACAACATGGCCCTCCTCATGGCCATGACATTTTGGAAATTTTGGAATTTTGGACATTTTGGCTCTAACTCAAAAGTTGGATCATACAAGAAATCGAGAGACAGTGAAGACTCATAAAAAGAGCCAAAAAAAGAGCTTGAGAAAGAAAAATCGAGTCCTAGTTTCATCACTTCTTCACAACATTTATTTAAAATGGAAGTGAAAGTGGACATCAAACCCTACCGAGATGAGATTGATGTTTTTAAATTGAATCATTAGTTGCAACAATTAGAAATTTATTTAAGTGTCCATAACATAGAAGAAGACCAAAATATTTCATTTTCCTAACTAAAACTAGAAGGACATGCCCTTCCTTGGTGGGAAAGTCACATAGAGACACTTAAGCTGAAGGGTGATCCAACAATAAAAAAGTGGGTAACATTTAAAATCCTCGTCAAGTCTTATTTCTACCCTATTTGGTATGTAGAGGACAAGGGTAGAGTGTGCAAGAGTACACCATTGAGTTAAAAAAAATGGAAATTATGTTGGGTATATCTCCTAAGAACCTAGTGGTACTCCTTAAGTATATAGGGGATCTACAAAATGATTTACGAAAGCAAGTGATGTTTTTTAAACCTAGAATAGTTGACGAGGGTTATGTGCAAGAACGATACCTAAAGAATATAAGCAAAAATAAATGACAACAAAAAGGTTCCAAACAAAAATTCTACCAAGATGCTTCCAAGGAGGGGAAGAAGAAGTGGAAAGGAAAGGACAAGAAGACAACAATGACTACACATCAGTGCAAGGATCCAAACAACCACTTCAACATTATAATATCGATGGTGCACACCAAAGATATGTGTTGGAATCTACATCCAAAGTTGAATACAAGGAACTGTAAGAAAGATTCCAAGATGAAAACTTGCTAGCCATGAATTCATGCAACCTGATAGAGAGCATCTCATATGTTGATGAAAACATTGTATGCACTACAATGTAGAAGGAGATAAATATAAGTAGCCATCATCACAAGGAAGAGAA
>ML780844.1:235846-265086 GCA_009831015.1 Picea engelmannii
CTCAGCATTTTGGGACATGGAAGACTCCTCGTGCTGCCACCTGGAATAACTGAATAGCTTGAAGGACGGGTATGGAGGCCAACGCGGGAAGTGAGGTACGGCTATGGAATGTCGGGGCCACAACCGCAAGGACAAAGAAAAGAACGATGAGAGGCGAGAGAGGTGGCGGGGGGTTGACATAAGTCATAAGGGATATACGCAGAGACGGCGGGAGAATAGACGTGGCAGGCTTAATGTAGTGAGAGGCTGACATGGAGGGAAAGGGATACGTGGCGGGTGATAAGTGGATGACGAGAAGGATGGATGACCACACAGATCAAGGAGCGGAGGAGGATAGGCGACACACGACAGCATGAGAAAGGTGATTATGAAGGATGATATGACGGGAGGAGGGCCCATGCTGGCTAAACGCGGGGCGGTTGAGTAGGACGAGGCTGCGTGAGCGCCGTTGATCCGGGCGCTATGATTTCAGCCGTCGGAAGCTGCATCCATGATTCCGGACCCCCCCCCCCCCTCCGCTTAAAGGTAGAAAGGCAGGGGGGGTCCAGAATTCAACATGTGCCGTTGATCCGGGCACGCGAATCACTACCGCTCAATCACGCTCGTGACTTAGCCTGGGGCGCATTATCACCCGAAACTTTGGATAAGTGGGTTTTTAACCCCTTCTTTTGTGTTCTAGCCCCCCTTACAAGAAATATTGCTAACACACCCATAATTTTATTCATCGTCGCATTACTTAAGAAACCAATTTATATATCTATGTCGTTAACAATTTTCAAATCATGATTGCCAATGGCAGTTCCATGAAATGTGAGGGACATTGTGAAAATGTGTGTCTTCAAATTGGTTAGTACAACCTGAAATCTCATATGTTTTCTATCGACATTGGTGGTTGTGACATTGTGTTAGGTGAAAAATGGTTATGCACTCTCGGTCCCATCCTCATGTATTTTAAGGAATTAACCATGCAATTCCAATAGGAAGGCCAAGAGTGTAAGTTCCAAGGCATCACAACAGGCTCCCCTGAGATCATTAGTTCCCATCTAATGGAAAATCTCCTCAAAAAAGGCCAGTTGGGTATTATTGCCTAACTCCATGCCATTCAAGCACTTGAGACACCCTCTGTGCATCTTGAACTCCAATCTATCCTCTCCAAACACCAAACTATTTTTCCACTCCCCATGGACTTTCCCCTTCCTGCGACATTCATGATCATTCCATTCCTTTATTTTCGGGCATTCTTCCTCCCAATGTTCGCCTTTATCGTCATCCCTTTTCCCGGAAGAATGAAATTGAGAAAATTGTTCAAGAATTGCTCGACGCATGTGTCATCCCTCCTAGTACCAACCCCTATTCTTCTCTTGTGGTCATGGTCCTCAAAAAAGAAGGCACGTGGCACATTTTTCTAGACTTTCGTGCCCTCAACAAACTCACCATCAAAGACAAGTTTCACATTCTTGTCATTGATGATTTATTGGATGAATTGATTTGTGCCCAATACTTTACTAAAATTTATCTCCATTTTGGTTACCACTAGATATGTATGAAAGAGACAAACATTCCCAAGACTGCATTTCAAACTCATGAGGGTCACTATGAGTTCTTGGTCATGCCCTTTGGCTTTTGTAATGCCCCCTCCACTTTCTAAAGTCTCATGAATCATGTCTTCCATTATTTTCTCCATAATTTTGTCTTAGTTTTCTTTGATGATATTATCATCTATAGTAAATCATGGATAGCCCATCTTACCCATGTGGATAAAGTTCTCCATCTACTTTCTCAGTACCAACTTTTCCCTAAACAATCTAAATGTGCCTTTGGTGCCTCATAAGTGGAGTACTTGGGTTATATTGTCGGCAATGATGGTGTAAGGGTGGATCATAAGAAAATTGAAGCTATGTAGGATTGGCCTCACCCCAAAACTCTCAAGATCTTGCATGGTTTTTTGGGTTTAGCGGGCTATTATCGCAAGTTTGTTCATAATTATGGAAAAATTGCAGCACCTCTCACTGCTCTCCTTAAAAATAATGCTTTCAATTGGACTCTAGCAGTTGATCAATCCTTCCACACCTTGAAAGAGGCTAAGTGCACAACTCCTGTCCTAGCCATGCTCGACTTCAAGAAGACTTTTTTCCTAGAATGTGATGCTTCCGGGAAAGGAATTGGAGCAGTCCTCATGCAAGAAGGACGACCTTTAGCCTTCACTAGAAAACAACTTTTGGAGTGACATTTGGGCCAATCCATTTATGAAATGGAAATATTGGCTATTCTGCATGCCATGGATCTCTGATGTACTTATCTATTGGGGAAATTCTTCCAAATTAAAACAAATCATCAGAGCCTCAAGCATTTTCCGGAACAATGAATTTCATCCCTGGAGCAACAAAAATGGGTGACCAATATATTTGGCTATGGTTATGAGATCATTTACAAGAAGGGAAAGTAAAATATGGTTGTTGATGCTCTTTCTAGGAAGTATGAAGACGAAGGGTCCCTCTTTTCTCTCTCATTCCTTGAACTATATTTGCTCCAAGTTGTTCACCAGGAATGGTTGCAAGACCCAAAAATTTCTTGCCTGATACAACAATTCTCCAATTTCTCCAGGGTACTCTTGGAAAAGTTATGAGATTTTCTACAAAGGTCATATGTATTTAAGCAAACAATTGCAACTTAAATCTACGGTGCTTTCGAAGCTTCATGCTTCCCGCACAGTTGAGCCTTCAAGGTTTACCAAAACCTATGAAAGGGTCAATTTTTTTTTTTTTCTGGGATGGTATGAAACAAGACATTTGCACCTTTGTGGATGAATGTGATGTCTGTCAATGCAACAAGAGAGAAACAATCAAGGCCCTGGGCACACTACAACCGCTCATGATTCCACCGACTATTTGGCAGGATATTTCTATGGATTTCATTATTGGATTACCTAAATCAGGAAATAAGTCAGTCATCATGGTGGTAGTTGATCATCTTTCCAAATATGCCCATTTCTACATGCTCTTCAACACCCATTCACTGCATTCACAGTGGCTCAAATTTTCATGGATAATATCTTCTAGCTTCATGGCATGCCTCATTCTATTGTCTCTGACAAAGATCCCACTTTCACCAACAATTTTGGAAATAATTGTTTAGGCTCAAGGAACCCAATTGCATCTCAACATCGCTTATCATCCGTAAACTGATGGCCAAGCTGAAGTTGTGAACAAGTGTTTGGAAACATATTTGAGGTGGTTTGCATTTGACATGCAAAATAAGTGGGCTCAATGGTTACCCCTAGTTGAATGGTGATACAACACATATTACCATAAAACTACTCGAATTACTCCTTTTGAAGCAGTATATGGACAAAATCCACCATTGGTTCTCTCATACATGCCAAGTGTCTCGAAGGTTCAAGAGGTTGACAAAAATATTACAGTTCATGAGGCCACTCTCTGTACCCTCAAAGCAAATTTGGCCATGGCTCATAATCACATGAAGCAACAAGAAGATCAAGGTCGTTCCAATTTGCTAAAGGGGACCATGTGTTTCTTCGTCTACAACCTTATAAAATGTCTTCACTCAAATATTACCATTGTCCAAAACTTGCTCCCAAATTTTATGGTCCTTATACAATTCTCAAGCAAGTGGGGCAGGTGGCCTACTAGTTAGCTTTGCCTAGTCATCCTAAGCTCCATCCCGTTTTTCATGTGTCATGCTTAAAGAAGGTGATTGGAACTAATTGCCACACTCAAACCAATCTCCCTGAGTTGGATGAAGAAGGTTCTATTTGGTTGCATCCACAAGTAGTCTTGGACCAGCGCGAGTGTTGTCTCCATCAACTCACAATCCAGGAAGTGTTAGTGCAATGGAAATATACAACTCCAGAAGATGCCACTTGGGAGTTGACCACCATTCTGCAATTGTTTCCTCATATCAAGCCTTGAGGACAAGGATATTATTCAAGGGGGAGGCATGTTAGGGACCTAACCTCCCTAACCCGTCACGTAGGTAGAATAATATATTTCCATGTAATAAATGCCGACATTAGTTAATAAGGCCTATTTAATAAATGTGAACAAGTCGATGTAAGAAGACCTATTAGAAGCTTGTGCTTCTAAAAGGATCTTCCTCTAGAATGATATTTAGAAGATAGAATTAGTATAAAGAAGAGTAAGAGGCATGATAAGTCTTTGTCTTGTGAATTATTGTAGTAGAGCTCTACTGGAGGTTGCCCCCTCGAAGATGCAAGTGAACATTGATTTCTCTTAATAAATGTATCATTTCTGGTGTTGCTCTTCTCAATATTTTGTTGTTCCATTGATATCTGCAGAATATTCTTGTTTCTTCATATTATGTTACATCTGGTACCTTACAATCCCAATACTTACAATATATTGACTCTATTTTTCACAATTTTAAAACCCCCTTTATGAATGAAAGTGATAAGATATTGGTCAACAATGTGGAGCCGTCGTGGTTTTTTTATGGTTTTCCATGGAAGCATTCTTTGTTGATTCTATAACTAAACCATTTGAAACTTTTAGATCACATTTGATTGAGAAAAAAAACCCTTTCCATATCACATTTGTTTGAGAAATAGAAAAAAAACATGATTTTGGGTAAAATCCCTTACTTAGTCAACAATGTTATTTCTTTGATCTTCTCTCCTTCTTTTGATCTCCCCTCCTCGAATACTCTATATTTATTGTTCTTTGTTTTCCCTCTCTCTTCTTATCACGTTCTTCCTCTCTCTTCTTTCCTTCATGGCCATCTTCAACTCATAACATGAACAACAAAACCCTAATGCAAGATTTTATGTGCCCATTTTTTTAAATTATTTCACTTAGTTAGTATGTCATTATTTTAATACCTATAGCAACTAAAACAATATCCAAAATGGCATCATTGGTGACATACTATATTTATGGGTAATGAATGGGTTAGTGGGACATACATACACTAAGGGGTTAGTTTTTGGGTCAAGGATAGATGGGTTAATGGGGTCACTAAGTGAGGAGGTTTGTGGGAGATGGGATTATCAGGATGCATAGCTAATGGTTTAGTGGAATATAAGCGAGCATGGTGTCAATGAGCGAGCAAGATATTAGGGGAAGTGGGTCATTCTGGCTAATATGGTGAAGCATTATGAATAAGGTCTATATTGTCAATATGGTCAACAAGGGTCAACCTTAGTCAATCCCAATGAATGACGGTCAACAATGGTTGATATGGTCAATAGGGGTTAAAATTTAGTGAGCGAGTGGTATTATTGGGTGGAGAAGTTGTAGTGTATTAGTTAGTCAATGGGGTAGTTGGTTGATTGGGGTTAGGAGTAGGTGTCTCCTCCAGTGGTGAGATGGGTATTTCCATCAATGGTGAGGCAGTTGGCCCCACCAATAGTATAGAGGGAGCAGGTATCTCCACTAGTGATTAGGCAGGTGGCCCCATCAATACTGTCGGCTCAAAGGGAGCCAGAGTTCATAGGGAGTCATCCCTTAGGATCTAGTAGGGAGGTGCATCCTCCCAAGACAGTTCAGAGGAGATTAGACTTCAAAAGAGGTTAGCATGATCAGAGGGAGCAGATGGATCTAGATTTTGTACAAACTCAGAGGGAGCCAAGTTTTAGAGGGAGTCAGATTTCAGAGGGAGTATATGAAGGGAGCCCGATCTCTTTGGGATTCAGTGGGCTTAGAGGGAGATTCAACCATTCAAATATATTTATCCCTCAGGTCCAGGTGGGAGAGAGGCATCTTCCAAGATTGATAGGAAGGTGCCATGGGTTGAGGAGGCTAGACAAGAGGTTCATATGTTGGAGGCTTCTAGGAGTGTGTGCCCTCCATGAAGGATTAAGTTGTTTCACCAAGTTTTGATACAGTGATAGAGGATGCAGACAATAAAGAAGACATGTAGGTAGGATTTTCTTCAGCCACATAGAGAGAAACTAATGAGGCAGATTGGACAGTAGGATTTGTTGCAGTGACCGAGGATGCAGTCAATCAGGAGGACTGAAAAATGAGAGTTGTTTCGGTGATAGAGGGAACAACTAGTCAGGAGGATTGGATTGCAGTTGTGGTGGAGGAGATAGAGTCACTCCTAGAGTGGGAGACAAAGGTACATCCAGATTATGGTGGATTGGATACCTCCCTTGCTAAGAGGGAGTTTTTTTTTTGTAGCTTCTGAAGATATTCCCACAAGAGGCCAAGGTTTCAGGCATGTGGAAATATTCGTTGGCACTAGATTAGCCTTTCATTTCAATGAAATTGGCTCTGAAATGAGGCTAGGGCCTCATGGGAAAGTTGATGGGCTTTGTGGGCTTGTGATAGGGTGTCACACCCATAAAGAGGAATGAAATATTCTAATTAATTGTTGATTTTAGAAGGGGTTCCTGAAATCACTCATTGGACTTGTATATAAAGGAGAGAGGTCATTGTGACATTCGATCATTGTGGAAAAATGGAGTTAGCATAAGTGAGTCTGCACTTGTGCTAGGTGGCTTGGTGTTTTCAGAAAAGGGAAATTCTGCATTGTGGAAAATCTTGCTTAGAGGAAGAGAAGTCGCAGGGAGTGAATTGTACGAAGGTTTCCATACAAGGTTTTTATGTACTTGTACACGAGTTGTAGGAAGGCCAAGTGTGTATGTACGCGAGTTACAAGAGGGAGAATAACATATGTATGTAGGTTGCAGTGGTAACGGTCGTGTATACGCAGGTTGCAGTGGATCAAAGCGCATATGTACACATGTTGCAGTAAGGAGAATCACGTACATAGTTTTATGGGCGGGACTAGATCTGTACATGATGACAGATGACATCATCAGGTCGTACAGGCGATCTGCAATAGATTTTTGGGCAGAGGAAGTTTTCAGTAAATTGTTAAGGTTTGGTTTTATGATTTTTATGGTTATTGGAGGACAAGGTTGTCCTAATATTTTGGTGATATTTGTATTGGCAAAGAGGACAAGGTTGTCCTCAAATTTGGTGATATTGTATTGGTTGGGAGGGTTGGTTTTTCCCTTAGAATTTCTGAAGTGAACAAGGTTATAGAATTGAAATTTGTGTCTCATATGTGTTGATGATTCATCTTTGATCCATTTTGTTTCTGTTGTATATAATTTCAATCAATAATTTTCAATGTAAAATTGTTCAGTGATAACAACTAGGGTTTTACTGTTAATTCACTAGGAAGCAATTTTCAGATCTGAAAATTAGTCACATAGAGTTGCATGTGAAAATTGAAACATGTGACTAGCCCTAAATCTATAAATAATGGGGGATGATGTGGCTTTCACTTGGTACCATGGTGGTCAATAAGGTAGGTCAACTTGTGGGAGGAATAACTTTCACATACAAACTCCCACTGGGGTGATTTTTGCATAGTTGGAAAGATTATGGTGTGTAGAATAACATCAAGCAAGTGAAGCTAAACTCACAAAGTTTTGACACCAAAAGGTGTCATTTTATGCCTTAAGTTGTCTCTAGAAGTTCCATACCCCAAATCACCAAATTGGGACCCGTCTCCAAAATGGACCCTACAAACCAATTCTTCCAATTTTTCCTCTCATGAAGTACGAAGATAAATGAAAATTTATATAATGATCCATTTTGAATCATAATTTGAGACCATACAGAGATTTTATTTATTTGCAAAATAATGACTCCTTAAATTTTTCAATGTATTGCGCTCATTGTGTCATATATATCTTCTCTTCCTAGTCACCATGTAAGAACATCATTTTACATCCATTTGTTAAATATCTAAATCAAAAGTTGATTCTACGTATAATAAGGACCTAAAAGATGCCAACTTAGCAACTAAGAAAAAAATATCACCAAATTCTCTTCCCTCAACTTGGGAATATCATTTCGCAACCAGTCTTGCCTGGTAATTTTCAATGTTGCCATTTGAACCGATATTTTTTTTAAACACCTGTTTACATCCAACAGGTTTTTGAACATCAAGAAATAGTACAAAGTCCCATGAATCATTCTTCCTAAGTGCAATGATATCCTCATCCATGAACAATCTCTAGTGCTCATTGTTGTCCATCCCCGTTTCCTCTTTCATAGTTCTAAGCTTTGTTGATGTTAGTTGTAAGATCCATTTTGATACATTTAAGAGTTATGAACGTGTGTACTAATTTTTGTTGTCTAATTTAGATCTTTTGCATGAAAAACATTTATATACTATGCAAAATTTATTGTTTCCTATTTACTAACAACATAATGTATTTAACATTTGCAACATTTGCATCTATATTTTAATCAATCCAATTTATGAATTGAACACTTTAATGGAAACAAATTAATTAATAGATTTAACTAAGAAGTGTAGAGAGATCCCTACAACATTGTTTGATTTAGCAACATATTTTTGTAGCAGTTCAATGATTTAGATTCTAAGCTCCCTGCTCAAACCGGATTTTTTAACCTCTCAGCCAGTTAGGAATAGCCTATCCAACTCCCTAACTCTAGGAATGTTACACCTCAAAATTACTCACTTCAATAGTGTCGCAAGTGTCGTCATTACAAGTGTCGCATCTTGTCCACAAGTGTCGCATCTTGTCCGCAAGTGTCGCATCTTGACCACAAGTGTTGCAAGTGTCAAAAACATCATACTACCATCTTGCCTATGTTGTGCCTCTAACAACATCATAAAGACACTTAAGACACCTCAAAGACTAGTTTTGAAGAAGAGAGATCACTTGACAGGGAGTACAAACCTTTTGCCACTGAAAGAACCACTAAAAAATGGATTTTGGAGAGGAGTGCTCCCCTACCCACTGTCAGGGAGTGATGGCACTCCCTGAGCCTCTTTGGGGGAGTGTTTGAGCGCCTTGTGCACCCTTTTGGGGGAGTGCTACCCTTTTCTGAGAAAATTTTGGGTTTGTTGAGGCAAATTAGGGAAGAATCCCTCAATTCCTGAAGGTGGTTGGATTCGAATAGATGGTCAAGGCATGATCTTAGGGAAGATCCTCAACTGAAGGAGAGGAATCCTCAACTTATCCCAAAGATATCTCAAGTGGTTGGCCCTCTCCAAGGTTATATAAGGAGGCCTTCGCATGGTGAAAGGTACAATGGAGATTGAGAATTACATCAAACTTATGATCTCATGAGTGAGATGTCATCAAAGCAATCAGTGGAGATTATTTGAGCAAAGGGGTTGGACAAGGAGAACTGGAAGAAGCTGCCACACCTTCATTCAAAGGATTGTAAGTACTTTTACTTGTTCTCCTTAATAATCAATGCTTGGCCTGTTTCTTTCAAACTTATGCTTGTTCCATATGAGTTTGTCTACAGTAGATGGATATATATTTGAGCTAATCTCAGTAGAGTAGGAAGTCCATTGTATCTTTTATTGTTTTGCAGGACCTATCAGGGAGCTCAAGATCGAATCTCAGCCTGGACTTTGCAAGGACAAACATCGTTAATAAGGTACATATCTTTCTCCTTCTCTTTAATTTATTAGCTTGATTAGATCTAAAAGGAAGTCAGTGTCCATGTTAAGCACTTTTCTGTCTTGTCCTTAGGAGTCTAGAGACTAAGAGGGAATCCACTTGTCCGCATGGGGATTCACCTACAACAGAAATTAGTGAATCCATTGGGGAGGAGATTTGATTTTTGTTTCCA
Organism: Picea engelmannii; assembly: GCA_009831015.1. NCBI lineage: Eukaryota > Viridiplantae > Streptophyta > Pinopsida > Pinales > Pinaceae > Picea > Picea engelmannii. Next base: position 245,458 of record ML780844.1, read on the forward strand.
TTCCCAGATCTTTTTTTGGCCCTTTGCCCACTGATTTGACCTTCTCCATATTGTCTTTTTTATTCTTAGATTTGTTTGATTGCCTCTTTATGTCATCATGATCACCCTGATTGACTGAATTTTCTTGATTTTTTGAGTTTCTAGGCATTTTTCTGAGCTTTTGCAGTAGAGCGCTCCCCTACCCTTGCTAGCAGAGCGCCAACACTCCCTGGTGGTCTTACACATAGTGTTGGAGCGCTCTGGTACCCCTTACACCAGAGCACTATCCCATTTTCAGTGAAAATCATCTAGGTTTTCAATTTATGAAGTTCAGTTTTTGCCTTTTGCATTTACTCAGGGTCTCATACTCTCAACCCATCTTGATATTGGCCTTCAATACTCTGTTTTATAAGGATTGATCTCTTCTTGTTTGGGATTTTGACATTTTATTTCCTTGCCTTAAAGTCACTCTTTGTCTTTGATGACCTAGAGTTAACTTGCTGTCTTCTTCTCCTTTATCTGACTGAGTGGAAACTTTTGTGAGGAAATCCAAAGGTCTGTGAACCTTTTCATTTGATCTTTGAAGTCAGTTTTCCATCATTTCTCTTTTGTTTGAGGTTTTTTGGTTCTTTTCTGCATTTTGGTTATCTTTGTCCATCTTGTTTATTCATAACAAGAGTGTATTTTTGTTTTGTGTGAGGTTTGCTTCTCATTGTTTAATCCTGAACTCTGATCGACATTAGAAGTTTTACATCTGATTATCATTCACATATAAGCAAAAGGACATATTTTAGTGATTGGTTTGGATATTAGAAGGCATTTCTGAAATTTTTAGCATTGCATTGGATTTGATTGAGGACATTGCATATTAGTGTTTGATAGTGAAAACAACTCCTTCTCTTTCCCTTAAATAGCCATTCATCGAAAGACAAGATTGCTTATCATCTTCTTGTGCATTTTTGGGGATTTGAGTCATCATACCATCAGTTTCATCGTCATACACCCTTTGAGTAAAGAACAACTGCAAAATGAACGCTAAAGACAAGATTGCTTATCATCTTCTTGTGCATTTTTTGGGATTTGAGTCATCATACCATCAGTTTCATCGTCATACACCCTTTGAGTAAAGAACAATGACAAAATTATCTAGAACATTTTCTTTTTAGAATCTTCCACCAACATTAGACTAGGATTAGCACTTTGGATTAGGCTGTGAGTACAACTCTCCAAAGTTTTCAAAACAAACATTAGCATCCTGAGATAGGGAGAGTCAAATCCAATTGTCGTATAGGCTTTCTGGGATCCCCCTCTTACACATGGGTTACGCACGAGGTCACATTCGAGTGAATTACGGAGATTACCCCTCCATGGTTTAACTGTTTGTAGTGGTCGGATCATATATTAGGGGTCACTTGAGGGTATACCCACGATTATGTGTGGGAGCCTCTCGAGTTGATTTCAGACTTGTTATCCTGCCGATACATTCAGATTGGACTGTCGACTGTACCCGCCCAGGGGCCGACTGCGAGTTGGTGTCCTTAGTTGCCATAATATTTAGGTACTTACATGAGGTGACCATGAAGGGAAGTCTCACTGTACCTGGAACAAACATTGGTCAAATTCACTTGGGCTCCTTGGAGGGTAAATCCAAAATTACTGTGTGGAAGCTTGCACCAAGGTGAAAGTCCATTAAGCAGGTCACCATTAACTGTTCCACCAGTTCCTAGCCCCTTCTTGACTTGGTCACACGACGTTGGATTTCATCACCAACTAGTACGATCATCGAGAGAAGTCTTGTTTGCTTAGTTTTGATTCCTAGATTTTATTAGCGTATGCTGTTTCTTTTTGTTAGTTGGCTCTAGATTTTCAGCGTGTACTGTTATTCTCCAAAATTGATCTTGTAGACGATAAAGGTCTTCGCCGATCGCGTAGGATGCAAGGGCTGCCTCCGGAAGCCCACCAACCCTTACCTCCTAACCCTCCAGAAGACAACTACCGTGGAGAGGTAGAAAATCAATCTGACGCTGGGAGTGTTGTTACTCCTCCGTTAGACAATTCAGAAGGTGCTTTGCTTACGGTTGAGAATCCCACTCCTCGCACTACATCTATGTCGGTAACCCCTCTTGAACCACTTTTTCTTCGTTTAGACTCCCTTGGGAATGTCATAGATGAAGAGGTCCCACAGTTACCTGAGAGAGATTTTACCGAAACATATATGGGATCCACAGAACCAACCTTTGGTGATGAGTATAGGATTCATGTTCATCCTACCACTGCAGTAGATACAAATCCCACACCTGCTCGTTCTGTATGGAGGAATTCATTAGGACACAATCTCTATGAGCATTTTGAATCCTTTCGACAACCCTTCAATCCTCATGAACCCTCCTGTTGAAACTGGGCCATCTGGTCAAACGATGAATCACCCCATCGATCAAGTCATTAACCCTACTCTTGCGTCAACACAAGTCTATCCTAATGCTGGACTCATCACCTCTACTCATTCCCAAGGCACTTCAATCCCTACCCCCGCTTTTACAAACTTTCACTCTACAGCCCCACATGTTCCGCACGATCTTGCTGGGACATCTTTTCACCTGAGAATGCAGACCCTTGCCAACCAAATACAACCGAATGAGGGCAACCACCATCTAGCGGACCTATCCCCCCTGGAAGACCATCATCCTATGCCAGGCCTACCCCTCCCAGGGGACAACCCCCTTTTCATGTTCTTCCCGGAGGGCAACCTCCCTTCGCCAGTCATACCCCGGTTGTTAATCCACCACTGGAAGGGGGGAAACCTTTGTCTGCTGGAAACCCTGCAAAATCCTTGGGAGTATCTTCCGGAGGCACATTTACCCAACCCCATGTTGGGGGGCACTCATATCATAACCCACAAGGAGGAGTATCAAATCTTGTTCCTTTCGGACCATCTTATGGACAACCTTATCTGGGCGGCATCCCAAACACCACCTGGAGTCCTCAAGGACAACAACCTTATCCTCCACATGGGTCTAATGTGTATCCGCCTCTGGGATCTACTCCTTACCCTCCTCAAGGGCACAATGTTCATCCTCTTTCTGGGCAAACAAATCACCCAGCTTATAATGCTCAGAACCCATCGGGTTATGCAAATGTTTCTCAGCCATCATCGAATCCTGTTTATCTTGGTCAACAACAACCGTACGTAGGAGGACCTATTGGTTACAACTATCCACCTAACCCAGTTTATGGTCCTACTGGTGTTCCTATGCCACACCAGTGTCATCTCCAAATTAACCGACAACTACCTTTCCTTGTGACTTTGGATCTCCTAGACTTTTCTCGGTTAACTAATGATCCTATTTTTCATTCATCAGTTTGGCTAGTTATTCCAGCTAAACTTCCTTCTGATATTCCGAAATTTGACGGAAAATCTGGAGAAGATCCAAATAACCATGTGATGACTTTCCATTTGTGGTGTTCATCAAACTCCCTCATGGATGATTCTATACATTTGAGTCTTTTCCAACGAACACTTACGGGCTCTAAAACAAATTGGTATATTGAACTACCACGTGCTTCTTTTCATGATTTCAATTCCCTTGCCATGTCTTTCCTCACACACTTTCAACTACCTATTCGCTACAAGACGACTATTGAACTCTTGACCTCGCTTCGTCAAACTGACTCCGTGCATATCTCTGACCATATTCATGAGTGGAGACGACGACAAAGGATGATCAAGGTAATTATTCCTGACATATTATTGGCGGAATGGTTTACTAAATCACTTTTACCCCTGATCGCTCTCGATGTTGCTATGGGTGGCGCAGTCACTGAGGAAGAAACCATTGCTCGGGCTTAGTACTTAGATTTGGTTTATTCCCAATCTAGTACTTTGTATGATTTGCTTCCAAATGTTGCTCGAGCTAATACCGATCCATCTAAGTCGTCATCCTCATCTCATGCGTACGGTGTTATAGGTTCCGTCAAAACTCAATCTACTCCCCAGTCGACCACACTCTCCTCTACCTCCCCCCAAACTCAGATCTCTGAGGTGAATGCAGTTCAATCTGCCCCTTCACAACAATCTAGAGGTAAGAAGAAGACAAAAAATAAATCAAAAAATACCAATAATAATGAACAACCAAAAAATCAAGCTCAAACACCTGCTACCGAAAAGCAACCACAACGAAAACTGAAATTCCCGTGTATCATTTGTGGTGACGATCATTACACTTGAGACTGCCCACATCGCAATGAAGAGGCCAAACTTTTCCAGGGAAATTCACAACCCACTGTGCTTACTCAGCCTTTTCCACAACAACAATCCATGGTTGCTCAAACCCCCTCTCCTGGGGGTAGTTCTAGCCATTATCATGATGAGGCCTCGACGAGTGCACATATTTATATGTTTAATGGGATTAATTTGACCACTCGCTCTAAGACATACGACACACTAGGTAACCTTGACAAAGGAAAAATTCACTAACGGTACGAGTACTTTACTGGACCCATCACCGTCCTTCGTTAGTCCTCCATCGGTTAATCCTCCGTCTGGACCACTTCAGATTGAGAAACCTATGTTCAACTCTATCTTACGCCCTCCTAAGAGCATTGTTCGTAAATCTACCTTTAATCCTAGTTCACGTGCTGCCCATAAATACAACATTGTTGAAGATTTGGATAAAGCACCGTGTGCTATGTCTGCGTTATAAGTTCTACAACACTACCCCAATCAATGTAGAACGCTCTTGGCCACTATTGGTGCTGTTGATCCTGATTCGCCCAACCATATCAAGTTTAACCTGGACAATTATACGTCTCGACTCTCCCACCAACTTGCTTTCCAAGTTGATGTTGTTGTTCACAATCAACAAATCCACCGAACTATTATGGATGAGGGAGCCTCAACTTGTGTCATGTCTTTAGCATGTTGGAAAGGTTTAAAATAACCCGCACTTAACAAATCCCCAACGATGTTACACGCCTTCGATGGGTGAGGTTTTCATCCCCATAGGATTTTACAGTCCCTGCCCATCCAATTGGGTGGAAAAACTGTCACTGTTGATGTCGAGGTGGTCGATGCTCCCCTCGATTAAAACTTGTTACTTGGAAGAAGTTGGTTTTATGCTATGACTGTCGTCACTTCATCAATATTTCGATGTGTGCAATTTCCCCATCAAGGTAAAATTGTCACTGTCGATCAGTTAGATTTCTGCACAACCGATGCTTGCACTCTCGCTACCAACAATATTCCTTTCTTGGGAGATCAAAAGATCACGTATGAAAGCGTTGGTGTTGGCTTACTGAAATATTCTAGCCTCATGGGTACCTTCCCTACACCACTTCCACCGACTACACATCATATTTCCACCGTCGATATGATTTCGACTACGGCTTATCAATCTTTGGAATCATCTGACCCTTGGATTGTACCTAGTCCGTTGGAATTCGATGCACTAGGTGACACCGTGCCACTTAGTCCAGTAGAAACATCATACGTTTCTATCCAATCCGCTTCTCCCTCGTTGGATGACCAATATCTATTGGCACCCGACAGTTACTCGATGCCATCACGGTCAAATTCCTTGTCGTATGCGATCGACTACATTTCCCCAATTTTTCCCTCGGATGAATCTATTATGGAAATGTTGAGCATTGACGAGCTACCTCGGGATGATAACCATCATCGATCCTCTTTTCTTCCCCCTCGTGAATAATTTTGGGAAGATATACACTCTATCTCCCCTCCTGATGTCGATTTTCCATCGTCTCCCATGCCTTCGACTTTCGATGATTTGGATCCGGTAGTTGACATGGTGATCTCTTCGGTAGGGCTATTGGAGCGTGATCTCCTTTCCCCTGACAAGACCCTCGACATGTATTCCTTCCAGAGTGATTTTCTTCCATCCAATGAAGATCTCTTGGAATCCATGACCGAGTTTTGTCCCTTTACATGGTGTCCTTCCAGTGCGTTATTCTCTTGGAAGCCATGATCAAGAAGAGTTCACGAGCATAGTTTCTCTTCTCTGTAGCAAGCTCGTTAAAAAATGAAATAGAGGTCACGAGCATAGTTTTCCTCTCTATAGGAAGCTCGTTAAAAATGAAACAACAATCTGGGGATTGAACCCGAGGTCGTGAGCATAGTTCTTTTCCTGTGTCAAGCTCATTAAAAAATGAAACAATCACATCTCTTGAACCTTCTTTTCATCCACTCTTATCCTTTTTCTTTGTCTAGTAGAGAAATTGGTGACAACCTCAAAGTCGGTGAATGAATTGAATCTTGGAGGGCATGTCTCCAGCCTTTGATGATCATTCTGGAGTTAAGACACCAGCTTTCAAGCCGGGGGCATATCGAGCTTAGTCTTTGTTCTTTCTCGTGCTTGTAAATACATGAGAATGCATCCGAGTAAATTTTTATCTCTTTTTCATACCTACATGGATATACGAAAAAGGAACCCCCTGGAGTCGTCTTTGAGCTCTTTTCAGACTCTCTAAACATAAAAAGATTGCTGAGTGATCTTGCTTCCTTTCCCACTCATTAAAAGGTTTGAAAGGGCGTCTTTTGAGTGATAATTTATCTCTTTTTCGGCCTCGCGAGACTAACATTACGAAAAAGGACAACATTGGAGTCGTCTTTAAGTTGTTTTCAGACTCTCCAAATATGAAAAACCACCGAGTTTACCTTCTCTAGACTCATTAAATAATCATACATTGAAGGGCCCATATGGGATCGAACCCTTACTTCTTCCAGTTCGTTAAAAAAAGGAAGAGGGACTTACCGGAGGTGAGTCATATCGAGCATGTGTTACCCTCCTCGAGCTCGTTAAATTAAAAAGAGGTACTCGTCTATCTGGATAGGGGAAAAATTGAAAGAAGCAAGCCAAGACGTTTTTGAGAACACTACCAGTAACTCTTACTGTCGCCCTTGAACACGGCATTTTGTCTTTGCACGCATTTTAATCCGCTGAACCTCTGCACTAAGCCAATCCTCTGAGTTTCTTTTACTCCTTTGGGTCACCTGACGAAAGTCACAACATCCACTACATCATCAAGATTTGGTCCATGTCATGTTTCTGCTGTCGTGCCTCAGTGTTCAAGGGAAGTACCTACCTCGAGAGTCAACCATCACAAATATATTGTTTCAATACCCGTGTCGGTCCATGTTCATTTGATCTACCAATTACATCTCTGTGTCAGTTTCATGTCATTGATGGGGGATACATCAAGGCCCTCCTTCGACGAGTCTATTCATGTCGACTTCAACACATTATCCAGGAACTAGACTTAGAAACCAGTTAGTACCTTGGGACCTGCATGACTCAATGGCAGGCCTCCTCATGTCCAACAATGGGTTTACATCATTAACCCCTGATCGAATGATTCCGCGGATGTTCGACTTCAGCCCATTCATTCACATTCGTCGGAATGTACTAGAGTACTTTGGGAATCATTGACATCAATGGTTATTTCCCTTGCGCTTGTTAACGGTTTACTTCATTGACCGGTAATCAAGTGGTTTCTGCCATGTTCGACATCATGACATCTATTCACATGGTTAGATTCGTACTACATCGGGATCGGTAAGAAGACCTTGGGTTGAATTTTTCACTCTTATGTATACTTTGCCCAGGTTGTGAAGGAGTTCTTTTGAACTATGACACATATACTGTTACATAGATCCAATTTGTATTGGTCGTGGCTATGTCTTGTCATCTCGTAGATCCACTGTGTATTCTTCGTGGCTACGATCAGTTCATGTCATAGGAGTGTAGATCCACATTGTATCTTCAATGGCTATACCATTTTTATAATATAATTATGGATCCACAGTGTATTTTATGGCGGCCATACCTAAAAAGTCTTTATCACTCAAGCATAGGTATGCCTGCCTTGGGTTTGAAACATGTCATAATATTTGTTTGATCGTTGTATGCAACTTTTTTCGGTTTCTCTGCGTCCACACCCTTGCTTGAAAAATTCTACAAAGTACTTTAGTCATCATCGTCTTCTAACTTCGTACTTTGGGGGGCAATCTGTTACACCTCAAATTTACTCACTTCGATAGTGTCGCAAGTGTCATCATTACAAGTGTTGTAAGTGTTGCATCTTGTCCGCAAGTGTCGCATCTTGATCACAAGTGTTGCAAGTGTCAAAAACATCATACTTCCATCTTGCCTATGTCATGCCTCTAACGACATCATAAAGACACTTAAGACACATCGAAGACTAGTTTTGAAGAAGAGAGATCACTTGACAGGGAGTACAAACCTTTTGCCACTTAAATAACCACTAAAAAATGGATTTTGGAGAGGAGCGCTCCCCTACCCATTGTCATGGAGTGCTAGCGCTCCCTAAGCCTCTTTGGGGGAGTGTTTGAGCGCCATGTGCACCCTTTTGGGGGAGCGCTACCCTTTTCTGAGAAAATTTTGGGTTTGTTGAGGCAAATCAGGGAAGAATCCCTCAATTCCTGAAGGTGGTTGGATTCGAATAGATGGTCAAGGCATGATCTTAGGGAAGATCCTCAACTGAAGGAGAAAAATCCTCAACTTATCCCAAATATCTCTCAAGTGGTTGGACCTCTCTAAGGTTATATAAGGAGGACTTCTCATGGTGAAAGGTACAATGGAGATTGAGAATTACATCAAACTTATGATCTCATGAGTGAGATGTCATCAAAGAAATTAGTGGAGATTATTTGAGCAAAGGGGTTGGACAAGGAGAACTAAAAGAAGCTGTTGCACCTTTATTCAAAGGATTGTAAGTACTTTTACTTGTTCTCATTAATAATCAATGCTTGGCATGTTTCTTTCAAACTTATGCTTGTTCCATATGAGTTTGTTTGCAGTAGATAGATCTATATTTGAGCTAATCTCAGTAGATTAGGAAGTCCATTGTATCTTTGTTTGTTTTGCAGGACCTATCAGGGAGCTCAAGATCGAAGCTCAGCCTGGACTTTGCAAGGACAAATGTTGCTAATAAGGTACATATCTTTCTCCTTCTCTTTCATTTATTAGCTTGATTAGATCTAAAAGGAAGTTAGTGTCCATGTTAAGCACTTTTTTGTCTTGGCCTTAGGAGTCTAGAGACCAAGAGGGAATCCACTTGTCCGCAGGGGGATTCACCTACAACAAGGAAACCTTGGATTTTACTTTCCCCACATTCCCAAAGCTCCAAGAACAACACCCAACCCATCACCAGTGTCTCAACAACTCAATAATCAATGTCTCCCACTCTCATAGATCTCACATGTATCAATTTTCAAAGTGCTAGTGCTTCCAATGGTTATGCTGTCTTCCAAAACAAATTCCCCCAATCATGCAACCTCCTTCTCACTCCAAAAGTCATTTTTTATTTCCTTCTCCATCTCCTTCCTAGCCTCTTCGAGAAGGGTCCTAGGAAGGTCAAAATATCATAAGATACTCCACCCTCACCTATCCACATTAATCAACCTAACATGCTATCAAATACATTACATAAAATTAATTTTGTGTAGATCATGAAATCCAAGTCCTACTCTTTGAAAATCGAATTCAAATGAAATTGGATTTCCCCTCTTATTAAAATGTAATAAGTCTCGAAATGAAATATAATAATACAAATGAAATAAAATTATAATCATATAATTTTACTCCTACTGCAAACATTATGCACCAGCCATTGATAATAAAATTATAATAGATAATATATATCGTAATGATACTAGTGTACGTGCACAAGAAATGTATGCATAGTTGATACATGCACAGCTCGTGTGTGTACTAATGATAACAAACATCACATCTAATGCATATCTTCTATGTGCTCTCATCCAATCATGCAAGAAAATGATCTTTAAACACAACTTCTAATAGTCTTACTAACTAAGTCACAATATTCCAATATTAAATTAACAATACACTTAAATCATCATAAATGAATATAAGAAGTATTTAATACACAAAAGGGACTAAGTAAGGAACTAAGTTTTCATTTCTAATTTCCAACAACATTCTTAACTACTATGAATCATCCTTCCTCCTTAACCTACTTCCATATTCCACATCCTAATATTTTCATTGTTGGACTAATGTTGGAGCATTAACTACATTAATCTAACCCCAAATAGAACCTATAAGCAAAAGTGTCAATTATCTCAACCAAGCTTCTCCAACAAGCAACTAGCAGTCGCCATTACATGTCTAAGGGAGTGTGGCTTAACATAACCCTCCCACGACTCCATGTTTTGGAGGATAAATGATTGGAAATACCTCCGCCCCAACTAATAGAACTAGGGTTAACAATGCATCATTGACCATATTGTGTTGTCGTTGTTGTTCTTAGAGCTTTGTCATCAAATAACCAGTTTGGACAATTTTGCTTCTTTAAAACATGCACTTTCCCAGATATCATAGCAATGTATCCAACTGATAATTAAATAACAATATAATGCTTCCTGACATACCATTTATTTTTCGATGTCCATGACATCTACTTCACTTCAGTATCACATGTATCTGGCTATCACTTAGCCCATTCAACCTATAGGCTAATTTACCAAAACACATGATCATACATAACCATCTAACTGTCTACATGTGATTTCCATGTTACTCACCGATGAACAATATAAACCAGCTAGTTTATTTATCAGGTGCATGGTACCTATTAATTGATTACAACATATCATCTAAACTATTATCCACGTACCTTAATATTTCATTTAAGTTTGGAAGTAAATCACACAACAACCATCATTAATAATGTAAACAATAACTTATACATAAATTTCAGATATATGTAAGTCCACATGTCATTATAATAAAGTCTCATCATTCTAACAAAGTTCTATATACAATAAGAAAAGGCAGACAAAATAGGTCATAATGTAGTTTAGTTGCCTAAGTCAAAATGGGGTGTTACATTAGTAGATAAAGCATATATATATATATATATGAAATCAGAAGGACTATAATTTTACATGTGTAGTTTCCTTCTTTGCCAAGTGGACCTTCTCAAAGGTTGAGGCGTAGTTTCTAATTTATCTTCTAAAGTCTCTGAGATATCCTCATCAAGTCCAACATGAACCTATGGTTTATTTTCTGGTTCAATTTCTTGGTCTTGGGTGGTCACTTAACCATTGATTTCTTCTCATCCTCTTTTTGTTGCACAACTACGGGAGAAGACTTGACTTATTTGAAAATAACATTTGAACTATACAAAAATTTCTCTACCATGGGATCCCACTCAGCCTATATAGGTTTCCCTACCTAACTCCAAGAACCATTGTTGATATGAAGTTAGATTGTCTGGGTAGAAACAACACTTTTCCATATCGAAACAATATATGGTACCCCTTCTTCTCAATCTCTGAGACTGAGAGAAAAATCCTCTTGAGTTTTGGCACCCATAACATATTTGACACCCTTAACACCTTTCCTGACTCAAGCTTGAATGATACCGTACCAGATCCTTGTACTGCATGCTTGGTTCCCACACCAAGCTCCACACACAAGTTTGAGCCAGTCTCTATGAGGCTGTCAAATAACTCTGGAGAACCTATCATATAGCAATATGCTCTGCTATCCACCAACTAGGTCCCCCTACTGGAGACTGTACCTGAAAGGGAGGAGACCAACAAGATATCCCTCTAGAACCTGTCTGCAACCTCATCAACCACTGTTGTTGATGCCTGCTACCTTCTTCCCCTTCCCCTATGGTGTGGACATCATGAAGCATAGCTCCCAAAGTCATGACACTCAAATCATTTGATCCTGCTAAGATCCTTATTCTGTCTTGGCTCTGGAGATGCTTCTCTCTCGGGATAAGCCCTTCTTCTGCCTGGAGAACCTCTTCTACCCTTCCTAGTGCAGGTTGCAAGGCCCTAGTTCTCATCATTTCTACTCTTCACCATACCATCCATATCATCCCTGGATACTAACTGAGTCTCCTCCTAGATACAATCTGCCCATATTATATCAAATTCTGGTAACTTTTGTCATGCAAATATCCCCTGCACGAATGGTTCCCAAGACCCGAGAAGACCTCTCAATGCCATATTCACCAACTCAACATCCTCCACCTTATCACCAATGGCCACAAGTTGATCTTAGATTTGTGTAATCTTCATAAGATAGTTCACAATCATGTCTTCACTGGACATTTTGAAAACCTGAAGTTGGTTCTTCAAATGCAACTTCCTTCCAGTATCCTTATTTTGGTATAGATCTACCAGAGCATCATACATGTCCTTGGCAGATGTCTTCTCAACAATGTGAGGAATCAAGTGGTCCTTCACAGAGTCTAGAAATACCCGCTTTGCCTTCACTTCCTTCTTCTTGTGAGTTTCCAATTCTCGCGGATCGGTAGGGGCTACAACCACACTTTCAACATACTCCGTGAGTTCATTCTCTTCTAACAGAAGGAGAACCCTTGCTTTCCAATCCTGGAAGTTGGTTGCCCCTTCCAACCTGTCCTCAAGCTTCAATGTGTTCACCATGGTGACCTAGCCGAAACAAGTGTTGTAGCCAACAAATGTGTCTCATGATTACCCCCTTATATTCAAATCCCAAGCTCTGATACCATGCCAATTTACACTTGCAACTCTATGTGACTAATTTTCAGATCTGAAAATCGCTTCTGAGTGAACTAATGGTAAAACCCTAGTTATCATTGAAAAATTTTACACTGAAAATTATTGATTGAAATTATATGTAGCAGAAACACAAAGGATCAGAGATGAATCATCAACACATATGAGACACAAATTTTAGTTTTGTAACCTTTTTAACTTCATAAATTCTGAGAGAAAAAATATCCCTCCCTACCAGTACAATATCACCAAATATGAGGACAACCTTGTCCTCTCAGCCAATACAAATATCACCAAAATATGAGGGAAACCTTGTCCTCCAATAACCATTTAGATCATAAAGCCAAACCTCAAAAATTAACTGGAAATTTCCTTTGCCCACAAATTTGTTGTAGACCACCTATATGACCTGATGACATCACCTGTCAACATGTACATACCTGCTCCTTCCCAAAAAACTATGTACATGATTCTCCTTACTGCAACCCACATAAATATGTGATTTTCTCCAATGCAACCCATGTATACGTGACTGTTCCCATTGCAACTTGCGTACATATGTGATTCACCCTCTTGCAACCCCCGTACATACATGCTTCACCTTCCTGCAACTCACGTACAAGTATAGAAAAACCTTGTTCATAAACTTTCGTACAATTCGCTCCCTCCAACTTCTATTCCTCTAGGCCATATTTTCCACCATGCATAATTTCCTCTTGTTGAAAACACCAAGCCACCTAGCACAAATGTAGACTCACTTATGATAACTCCATTCTTCCACAATGAGAAAATGTCACAATAACCTCTCTCCTTTATATACAAGTCCAATGAGTAAGTTTAGGAACCCCTTCTAAACTAAAAAATTAATTAGAATATTTTGTTCCTCTTTGTGGGCGTGACACCCTATCATAAGCCCATAAAGCCCATAAAATTGCCCATGAGTCCCTAGCCTCATTCTGCGGTTGATTTCACTTAAACCAAAGGCTAATCTTGTGCCAACAAATATTACCAAATTCTTGACACCTTGGCCTCTTGTGGGAATACCTATTGAAGCTACAACAAACAACAACATGTGGAATTTCAAGAAGATTCTAGAGGGTCCAAAACTCTAACACTAATTGAAGGTTGAGGCATGAAAAAAACTAACCCTAACCATAGATGACTATCATGGTTTATTAAACACCGGGCTACTAGGAAGATAAGGAGTTCCATTCTTTTTGTATTGTTATTATTCCATAGTTGAGTAGAGAATATAAGAGTGGAATATTCAAGCATAACACAGGAGGTAGAAGACTTTGTAACAACAATTCAAGGTATAATGTCCATGGCAACTTCATAGTGAGTGCCTCTTTCTTTGTACTTGCATTTCATAACTAAGAAAAAGAGAGAAAATCACAGGCCTCACCTTCTGTATAGGTTTTCTCTTGTATTAGGTTTCACAAGTCACATTTTGTGTTCATTTATGTGGATGGTGTGTTCATTTGATTATTTATTTCATTTTGGTTTCAATTATTCCCATAATTATGAGCACTACGCTAGTAATAATAAATTTGAGATCTAAGGTAATAAACTACATGATAAAACATTTCAGAATATTTCAAGATCTATTGTGATGAATTGTTCTAGTGGAATATCTAAGGTATATTATAGATCATATTGATATTAGAGCTAGGGTTCCTTATAGTTTTATGAGAAATTGAAATATCCACAAATTGGATTAATATGGAAGTCACAAAACCCTAGCCATCACAAATGAGTCTAGTCATAACAACCCTTGAGATGAGGAAAAGGAGATATTTTCAATGTTGGAGGAACAAGTCATTGATATCTCTCACAACATGGCCCTCCTCATGGCCATGACATTTTGGAAATTTTGGAATTTTGGAATTTCGAACATTTTGGCTCTAACTCAAAAGTTGGATCCTACAAGAAATCGAGAGACAATGAAGACTCATAAAAAGAGCCAAAAAAAGAGCTTGAGAAAGAAAAATCGAGTCCTAGTTTCATCACTTCTTCACAACATTTATTTAAAATGGAAGTGAAAGTGAACATCAAACCCTACCGAGGTGAGATTGATGTTTTTAAATTGAATCATTAGTTGCAACAATTAGAAATTTATTTAAGTGTCCATAACATAGAAGAAGACCCAAATATTTCATTTTCCTAACTAAAACTAGAAGGACATGCCCTTCCTTGGTGGGAAAGTCACATAGAGACACTTAAGATGAAGGGTGATCCAACAATAAAGAAGTGGGTAACATTTAAAATCCTTGTCAAGTATTATTTCTACCCTATTTGGTATGTAGAGGACAAGGGTAGAGTGTGCAAGAGTACACCATTGAGTTAAAAAAAATGGAAATTATGTTGGGTATATCTCCTAAGAACCTAGTGGTACTCCTTAAGTATATAGGGGATCTACAAAATGATTTACGAAAGCAAGTGATGTTTTTTAAACCTAGAATAGTTGACGAGGGTTATGTGCAAGAACGATACCTAAAGAATATAAGCAAAAATAAATGACAACAAAAAGGTTCCAAACAAAAATTCTACCAAGATGCTTCCAAGGAGGGGAAGAAGAAGTGGAAAGGAAAGGACAAGAAGACAACAATGACTACACATCAGTGCAAGGATCCAAACAACCACTTCAACATTATAATATCGATGGTGCACACCAAAGATATGTGTTGGAATCTACATCCAAAGTTGAATACAAGGAACTGTAAGAAAGATTCCAAGATGAAAACTTGCTAGCCATGAATTCATGCAACCTGATAGAGAGCATCTCATATGTTGATGAAAACATTGTATGCACTACAATGTAGAAGGAGATAAATATAAGTAGCCATCATCACAAGGAAGAGAAGGAGATGATGAAACTCTTCCATATTAAGATCTAGGACAATAAGACAAATGTAGATGCTTTATTCTATTTTGGTTCACAGGGCAACCTCACAACATAAGATTTGGTCAACAAGCTTGGATTGGAAGTCCATGATCACCCATATCCATTATGATAGGTAAATAAGTATGTAGAGCTCAAGGTCCCTAAACAATGAAAGATGAGGTAGATGTATTACTACTTGATGTGTGTGGTGTAGTGTTTGGAATCCCCTACATGTATTAGTACTTGATGTGTGTGGTGTAGTGTTTGGAAGCCCCTACATGTATATGAGGGATGTTATCTTCATGAGGAAAGAAAATCAATACAACTTGATCGATGATGGAAAGTCTTTCATCATCAATGCACACAAAGTGTAAATCCAAAATCTTTATGGAAAGTGATAGCCAAGCCAAGAAATTGATCAGTTATAGTAGGAAGTTTGTATTATTTTTCTTAAGAGAGAATCAACGAGGCGATGAATCAGTAAAAGTAAAGGCATCTCTATTTGGATGCACTAAAGTGCATAAATGTTAGTCAGAAGAGTTGTTGCAAGGATACAAAGAAGTGTTTCAAGGGACTAAAGGGTAACCACCTAAAAGGGAAGTGGAGCATGAGATATAGTTGTTTCCCAACTCTCCATTTTCAAATATTGGGTTGTACAAATAGTCCATCGTGGAATCAAATGAAGTGAAGAAACAATTGCAGTAATTGTCAAAGCAAGGAGTAATTCAACCAATCCCCTCACCTTGCGGGTCACCTATCATCATAGTACCTAAGAAGGATGGGACTTGGAAAATGTGTATCGACTACAAAGGTTTGAACAATAACACCCTCAAGAATTGATACCCTCTTCCCAAGATCAATGATTTGTTAGATCATTTGCAACATCCCAACTAATTCACCTAGTTGAATCTCAAATCTAGATGCCACTAAGTATGAGTTAAAGAAGAAGACCCTTGGAAGACCACCTTCAAGACCATGTAAGGTCTATATGAATGGTTGGTAATGTCTTTTTGTTTATGTAATGAATTCAAGCAACCTGATAGAGAGCATCTCAGATGTTGATGAAAACATTGTATGCACTACAATGTAGAAGGAGGTGAATCTAAGTAGCCATAATCACAAGGAAGAGAAGGAGATGATTAAACTATTCCATATTAAGATCTAGGACAGTAAGACAAATGTAGATGCTCTATTCTATTTTGGTTCACATGGAAACCTCATAACATAAGATTTGGTCAACAAGCTTGGATTGGAAGTCCATGATCACCCATATCCATTACGATAGGTAAATAAGGATGTAGAGCTCAAGGTCACTAAACAATGAAAGACCAAATTTTCTATAAGTGCAGACTATATTGATGAAGTGGAGGTAGATGCATTACTACTTGATGTGTGTGGTGTAGTGTTTAGAATCCCCTACATGTATATGAGGGATGCTATCTTCATGAGGAGAGAACCAATGCCACTTGATCGATGATGGAAAGTATTTTATCATCAATTCACACAAAGTGTAAATCCAAAATCTCTATGGAAAGTGAAAGCCAAGCCAAGAAATTGATCAGTTATAGTAGGAAGTTTGTATTATTTTTCTTAAGAGAGAATCAACGAGGCGATGAATCAATAAAAGTAAAGACATCTCTAGTTGGATGCACTAAAGTGCATCAATGTTAGTCGAAAGAGTTGTTGCAAGGACACAAAGAAGTGTTTCAAGAGCCTAAAGGGTAACCACCTAAAAGGAAGTGGAGCATGAGATATAGTTGTTTCCCAACTATCCATTGCCAAATATTGGGTTATACAAATAGTTCATCGTGGAAGCAAATGAAGTGAAGAAACAATTGCAGTAACTGTTAAAACATGGAGTAATTCAACCAATCCCCTCACCTTGCAGGTCACCTATCATCATAGTACCCAAGAAGGACGAGACTTGGAAAATGTGTATCGACTACAAAGGCTTGAACAATATCACCCTCAAGAATTGATACCCTCTTCCCAAGATCAATAATTTTTTAGATCATTTGCAACATCCCAAGTACTTCACTTAGTTGAATCTCAAATCTAGATGCCAATAAGTATGAGTTAAAGAAGAAGACCCCTGGAAGATCGCCTTCAAGACCATGTAAGGTCTATATGAATGGTTGGTAATGTCTTTTTTGTAGATTTTAACCTTGTACAATATTTACTGCAAACATATTTTTAGTAAAAGAATAGAAAAGATACAATGACAAATACAAACATTACACAGAGATTTTTTCCCTGGAAACCCAAACCGGGAAAACCAACATATTCTATATTCATTCATAGTATTACATTGTTTACAATACAATATACATATAGGAGCCAACAACATCCAAAACCCTAACCCAATGACCTGGATTAGTCAACAACTCTAATTCCTGAACTGGAAATAGAAAACCATCGATAAAGAAACCATGTGCCGAAAAACCACCTAAATATGTGACACGTTTCCCGAGGCAAAATATAACACATACCCAACATTTTTGTTTATGTAATGCACTAGTGACATATATGCATTTGATGAATGATGTATTGCATCCCTTTCTAGATTCATTTGTGATAGTGCACTTAAATGATATATTGGTTTATAACTCTACTTGAGAAGAGAATATGTCACATCTCACACGGGTGGTAGAGACTCTAAAAAAGTATCAACGACTAACTAACCTTCATAAATTTGAGTTTTCTCAGTAATCATTAGTGTACCTTGGGCTTGTGATTGGTAGCAGGAAACTCAAGATAGATCCCATGAAGATGGAGGCCACCCACAAGTGACCAATTCCTACTAATGTTAATGAAGTTAAGACATTTTTTGGCATAAAAAAATACCTATGAAAGTTTATAGCATCATTTTCAGTTGCAGTTGCACCACTTCATGTCATAACAATCAGTGACAAGAATCTCTAATGGGGGAAGAATTATAAAAAATATTTTGATGAGCTGAAGTAGAAGATTAGTCAAGCACCAATGCTTACATTTACTAATTTGCATAAGCCTTTCGAAGTGAAGACAGATGCAAGTGGATACACTATGGGAGCGATCTTGATGTAGAGAGGTAAGATGGTATGTTGTCATTATGAAATATTTCATGGTTGAGTCCTTAACTACCTTACATATGATAAGGAACTCTACACCCTGGTTCGAGCAATTAAGAAGTGGAAGCACATCTTGATGGGCAAGGAAACATAGAAGAAGTCACAAGAAAAGTACAAGGCCTGATAGGATCAACATAGAACTGAAAAAACATTCAAGATGAGAGATAGAGTTTGGTTCCATCTGAACAAATTTTTTTTACAAGGTCTCGATAAGAAGATCAAGGCTATGTGGTATGGTCCTTTTGAATTATTGGAGAAGGTGGGTTATAGTGCATACAAATTCAATGTACCCCCAGAGATGCGTATTTACTCAATAGTGCATGTGGAAAATCTGAAATTCTATGAGCCTTCCATGTTGGATCAAGAAATTGAGGAGCAGGGCCTACCCACCATAGAGGAATTAACATCAAAAGATGAGGTAAAGTTGGAAAAATATATAGTTTTGCAAAAGAAGTCTAGAACTAATAGACAAAGGTGACATGAACTCTAGTAGATAAGGTTGAAAAGAGAACTTCCAGGCAAGGCCAAATGGTACTCCAGGGAGAAGGTAGAGAAAAAATCTCTCACTTCATTCAATGAAATTTCTTGGGGACTAAAAGCCTCCCTAAATGGGGAGGTATGATACAAAATGGATCATTATATAATTTTTCATCTATCTTGGTACTTCTGGGAGGAAAAATTGAAAGAATTGGCTTACAAGGCCCATTTTAGGAGTAAGTTCCAATGTGGTGATTTAGGGTCTAAAAACTTCCAAAATAAGCTTGAGGCATCAAACCACACTTTTTTGGGTCAAAACTTTGAGAGCTTAGCTCCAACCCATTGACGCTATTCTACACACTGTAATATTTCCAACTATGCAAAACTCACCTCAATCAATGTTGATATGAAAAAGTTATGCCTCTTGCACGTTAACATACCCTAGACCACCATAATACCAAAAGGATGCCATGTCAGTGCTCATTACTTACACATGTGGCTCTAGTGACATGTGAATTTTCAAGAAGATTCTAGGGGGTCCAAAACCTTACACTAATTGAGGGTTGAAGCATGCAAAAACCCTAACTCTTACCCTAGACAATTATCAAGCTACGTTAAACATA